>LGRX02005379.1:0-30012 GCA_001247695.2 Cymbomonas tetramitiformis
TCCAGCCCCGTGCGCCTCAGCACCCACATCCCTACCATTCCCGCTTTTGCGACATCACTGCTGATCGAATATCCAGCCCCGTGCGCCGTGCGCCGAGTCTTCTTCACTTCAATTGGGGTTTGGTTTGTTATAATTCAGGCCGGCATTCCCACTTCTTCCATCGAATCCACCCTACCGGGTGCGGTTGAAGAATGCTTGCGATATATGCTTCAACAACCATCGCCTCAATCGGATGCCGCAGGTATGTTGCGTCGTGCATCTAACCCGGCGAAAACACACCTCTTGAAGTCGTGCGGTCAAGATCCGACGAGGCCTGCAACATGGAGTGAACAACAAGATGCCCAAGAATTTTGGGAACCGTTGTTACAAGCAGCTTTGCAACCAAAGGAAGCGAGACCCAATCCGCAACCTGAATCGTTGACCGAGTGGTTGGGAGGGGACATGAAGGAAACACTGACATTCACGAGATGTGTGTGTGACCGCCGTGATGGTTTTGCTTGCATGGGATGCGTCGGGGGAGGCGTCCGTACGGAACACCGAGTGATCCCTTGTTCCATCGGCGGAATCTATTCACCTACCACTACCCCCGAGGATGTCTTTAATGAGGTAGAAGACGACGTGCAAGAACTTAACATAAGCGAGCCTTGGGCGGATGGTGTATTTGTTCAAGATGGGGCAAAGAAAACTTGCCAAATGGCAAGCACAAGTGGCAAAAATTTGGTGATACATGCCACATTCCAACATGGTGAAAGTGGACTACGGTGGCAATCGAGCTTGGGAGGCACGAAGGGCCGAGAAAAATACATGCTCTGTGCTGGAATTATTCATAGAGGCATGAAAGGCCATCGGGTATTTCCTCTAAATAAGCTTAGCTTGGTGGAGATATTTTCTCATGCATGCCCCTTGGTCGTTGTCCCCTCTACAACCTCTCGTTGGAGCGGCTACAAATTTGCCCCCCAAGGAATCCGAGGAGTGTCTTTTCCTTGGTTGTTCATTTGCATGTTTCCTCAACGAATAACATACATGTATATGTCCGGATCATTCTCATTTTCATTTTCATTCTCAAAATGGTTTTTTGTGTACTCAGGATTCCGGACACTACTACACTTTTTTCATGGATCGCGGTACCAACACGTGGACTATAGTCGATAATCTGAAATCCCCACAAGTTCAAAGCAATCTATCAGAAGAGGCATTTCGCCAGTTCATCCTACGCGAGCGTGATCAAGGACGTGTCGAAGCAAAGTTCAAGACTTTGATGTATCACCGCGAGGATGTGCATGCACCAAATCCGGACATCGTGGCAGCTCCCATGTGGGAGGCAAACAATTGTTGGCTAGCGAGCATGCATGCAATCCGTGCCCTCCCAATTAGTATCATGAAATGTGGTATGATGCATGATGCATGATATGATGCATGATGCAGGTGCCATGCACATCGTCCCTTGAAAGAAAAGGGCGACCTTCTAAGGTGTCCATATACACGTACATGACTCGGCAAATGCAACGTGTCACTGAGACCTACGCGGCAAGTAGTGATCACACTTTTGCTACTGCTAAGAATTTTTACTTAAAAGATGCGAAGCAGATCTGGAATGTAGTCGGAGGGTTATTGACCGTGCCATGTATGATTCTAACTAAAAGCACCAGCTCGATCGAGTGGTTACACGCGGCAGAGCAACTTATTCACCGCCCCGGATTTGATCCAAAGCTCCATACCACCGACACTTGGCCACAAGATAGTGCACTGTGGGAGTTGTTATGGCCTAACACTCGCGGCCGCCTCGGCATATTTCATTGGATGAGGCGCATAACCAAAACTCTTCGATCAAATCACAAGAATAACAAAATTGCCGTCGCGGAGTTGACGTACGTAGTGTTTTGGTTGCTCCCTACTGATACCTCTTTGGTAAAACTGGCTTTGCAATCTGGTGTCTTCAAGAAAAATGGCAAATACTACGAATATACCATAGAGGAAATAAAAGAGCTGGAAAGTCGATTGGGCAGGTGTGTATGAATATTTATTGTGCTTCATGACATAGTAGTGCACAATGGGTGCACAACTGGTTGTGCTCTAAGTTTGGTATGTTGTGGGATGTCGCGCATGCACACATGCCCTCTTTGAATGCATCGTTGTCACATGCTTGCTCTCACCTTGATGTGTCTGTTGTGCAGTTATTTTCACGATGGCGTGAGCATATTCGTCGATACACATATCCCGTGGATATCATAAGGCAGAATTTCTTAGGGTGGATACAAAGGTGATGACCCATCTAACTCCGCGATCTTTTTTGGCTACCCCCACGAGAGCAAGAGGATATCACATAACATTCTAGCCATGGGAACATGCAGTGTATCAAAGTCATATGCGATGCTTAGTGTTACTAGAAGCATTGATGTCCCAACGATGCCGAGGAATTTGTATGGATATCGATGGCCACCTCAATGCTCGTCCGATGTCCGCAGGTGGGATAACAATCCAGATTACTCCATCGGCGAACAATTGTTTACAGCAGATTCGGCTGCTTGCTTTGCACGACAACTAGCAAATATACCTTACTTGGTTGACATTGAGGAGGTATATGTATCAAGGAAGGCGCCACCTGGTAGGAAACACAATTTGCCATCATACACATGTATGCGTGGGGAGAAGGTGGAGACCTTGCATGCCCAACAAGGGCACTTTGCAAACCTCAACACTTCACCCGAACTAGCAGCGGCCTTGACTATGCGGGGGGCCATAATGTTTACAATGGACCAATAGTACACGCGACTATACGATCTAGGCCTCGCGCCTTCTCCCGTGGTTGATCACTATGATCCATGGTTGAAGACCGAGGCCAATTATCTCGCGAGTAAGGCAAGAATGCCTTTACCTTGCCCTCAAGTAATGGATCTAGCACCATGTACGGGTGAGGTGTTCTTGTTGGAATATTACAACGAACAACTTGAGCGAGAAAAACGATTTGCCGATGCTTTTGCCTCTAGTCCTAAGTTTTGCCCATGTGATAAATGCACGTCTCATCGAAGATCCTCTCCAAACTGCCGGATATGCATGGCACGGCGGGAAGTCTCTAAAAAACGGTCAAGTTCGTTAGGCGATGCGATACGGCGGAATGAACAAAAGGATGAAACCAAGAAGCCTCCTCGACCACACATCGATACCGAGATGCTTGACCTTTTTGATATTGGCATCGACGATGCAGAGTGGTCCGAAGGTTGGGATGTCATAATCAACAGTGCCCGCAAGGCACAAAAAGTGAAGGTATCACCTCATAGCCTGTACTCCAATTACGTAGACAACCTTGCATACATCCCATCATCTGCCCTCCTTACATTAGGAATCTCTTGTCGCTACGATGACCTCGACCTAAGTAGCGATTAGCCGATCAAACCCATTGTGTTACCCCATCTCGCCCTTTGTGATAATAACCAACCGAAAATTTTGCTTTCAATGATTTGCATCCAAACACCGATGGCGGTGAGCATACAGTATGACGGATCTCAAGGATGGAAGGGAGGTTGTTGTCGCACACAGGATCCCTCCTCGGCTGCACCTCAAGACAGTCCGCATGACGCCAACGCACAGGTCCATGCCTGCTCCCACATCCCAACCACCACGCATGCCTGCCTTGAATCATGGATTTGCATGCAATCCAGCATGTGCCCTCCCAATTAGCATCGATGCCATAGTACCAAGCTGACTTGCCATCGATGAGGGTCTCAAGGAAGAAAGGAAGGAGGAAGGTTGTGGCACACAGGATCCCTCCTCGGCCGCACCCCAAGATGCTCAGCATGGCGCCGACACACGGGTCCACGCTTGCTCCCACATCCCAACCACCACGCCTGTCCGCCTTGAGTCATGGATTTGCATGCATTCCATCATGTGCCCTCCCAATTAACATCATGCCATAGTACTGAGCTCACTTGCCATCGATGAGGGTCTCAATGAAGGAAGGAAGGAGGGAGGGAGGTGGTTGCACACAGGATCCCTCCTCGGCCGCACCCCAAGATGCTCAGCGTGGCACCGACACACAGGTCCACGCCCGCTCCCACACACATCCCAACCACCACGCCTGCCCGCCTTGAATCATGGATTTGCATGCATTCTATCATGTGCCCTCCCAATTAATAGCATGCCATAGTACCAAGCTCACTTGCCATCGATGAGGGTCTCAAGGAAGAAAGGAAGGAGGGAGGGAGGTGGTTGCACACAGGACCCCTCCTCGGCCGCACCCCAAGATGCTCAGCGTGGCACCGACACACAGGTCCACGCCTGCTCCCACGTCCCAACCACCACGCCTGCCCGCCTTGAATAATAAATTTGCATGCCTTCTATCATGTGCCCTCCCAATTAATATCATGCCATAGTACTGAGCTCGCTTGCCATCGATGAGGGTCTCAAGGAAGGAAGGAAGGAAGGAAGGAGGGAGGGAGGTGGTGGCACACAGGACCCCTCCTCGGCCGCACCCCAAGATGCTCAGCATGGCACCGACACACAGGTCCACGCCTGCTCCCACATTTTAACCACCACGCCTACCCGCCTTGAATAACGGAATTGCATGCATTCTATCATGTGTCCTGCCAATTAACCGCATGCCATAGTACTAAGCTCACTTGCCATCGATGAGGGTCTCAAGGAAGGAAGGGAGGATGTTGCACACAGGACCCCTCCTCGGCCGCACCTCAAGATGCTCAGCATGGCACCGACACACAGGTCCACGCCAGCCTCCTCATCCCAACCACTACGCCTGCATGCCTTGAGTCATGGATTTGCATGCATTCTATCATGTGCCCTCCCGATTAACATCATGCCATAGTACCAAGCTCACTTGCTATCGATGAGGGTCTCAAGGAAGGAAGGAAGGAAGGAAGGAGGGAGGGAGGTGGTTGCACACAGGACCCCTCCTCGGCCGCACCCCAAGATGCTCAGCATGGCACCGACACATAGGTCCACGCCCGCTTTCACATCCCAACCACCACGCATGCCTGCCTTGAATCATGGATTTGCATGCATTCTATCATGTGCCCTCCCAATTAACATCATGCCATAGTACTGAGCTCACTTGCCATCGATGAGGGTCTCATGGAAGGAAGGAAGGAAGGAGGGAGGTGGTTGCACACAGGATCCCTCCTCGGCCGCACCCCAAGCAAGATGCTCAGCGTGGCACCGACACACAGGTCCACGCCTGCTCCCACATCCCAACAACCACGCCTGCCCGCCTTGAATAATGGATTTGCATGCACTCTATCATGTGCCCTCCCAATTAATATCATGCCATAGTACTGAGCTCACTTGCCATCGATGAGGGTCTCAAGGAAGGAAGGAAGGAAGGAAGGAAGGAGGGAGGGAGGTGGTTGCACACAGGATCCCTCCTCGGCCGCACCCCAAGATGCTCAGCGTGGCACCGACACACAGGTCCACGCCCGCTCCCACGTCCCAACCCCCACGCCTGTCCGCCTTGAATCATGGATTTGCATGCATTCTATCATGTGCCCTCCCAATTAACATCATGCCATAGTACTGAGCTCACTTGCCATCGATGAGAGTCTCAAGGAAGAAAGGAAGGAGGGAGGGAGGTGGTTGCACACAGGACCCCTCCTCGGCCGCACCCCAAGATGCTCAGCATGGCACCGACACACAGGTCCACGCCTGCTCCCACATTTTAACCACCACGCCTACCCGCCTTGAATAACGGAATTGCATGCATTCTATCATGTGTCCTGCCAATTAACCTCATGCCATCGTACTAAGCTTACTTGCCAT
Organism: Cymbomonas tetramitiformis; assembly: GCA_001247695.2. NCBI lineage: Eukaryota > Viridiplantae > Chlorophyta > Pyramimonadophyceae > Pyramimonadales > Pyramimonadaceae > Cymbomonas > Cymbomonas tetramitiformis. Next base: position 5,767 of record LGRX02005379.1, read on the forward strand.
CGATGAGGGTCTCAAGGAAGAAAGGGAGAATGTTGCACACAGGACCCCTCCTCGGCCGCACCTCAAGATGCTCAGCATGGCACCGACACACAGGTCCACGCCTGCTCCCTCATCCCAACCACTACGCCTGCATGCCTTGAATCATGGAATTGCATGCATTCTATCATGTGCCCTCCCAATTAACATCATGCCATAGTACCAAGCTCACTTGCCATCGGTGGGGGTCTCAAGGAAGGAAGGAAGGAAGGAAGGAGGGAGGGAGGTGGCACACAGGACCCCTCCTCGGCCGCACCCCAAGACGCTCAGCATGGCACCGACACATAGGTCCACGCCTGCTCCCACACACATCCCAACCACCACGCCTGCCCGCCTTGAATCATGGATTTGCATGCATTCTATCATGTGCCCTCCCAATTAACATCATGCCATAGTACTGAGCTCACTTGCCATCGATGAGAGTCTCAAGGAAGGAAGGAAGGAGGGAGGGAGGTGGTTGCACACAGGACCCCTCCTCGGCCGCACCCCAAGATGCTCAGCGTGGCACCGACACACAGGTCCACGCCTGCTCCCACATCCCAACCACCACGCCTGCCCGCCTAGAATCATGGATTTGCATGCATTCTATCATGTGCCCTCCCAATTAACATCATGCCATAGTATTGAGCTCACTTGCCATCGATGAGGGTCTCATGGAAGGAAGGAAGGAAGGAGGGAGGGAGGGAGGTGGTTGCACACAGGACCCCTCCTCGGCCGCACCCCAAGATGCTCAGCGTGGCACCGACACACAGGTCCACGCCTGCTCCCACATCCCAACCACCACGCCTGCCCGCCTAGAATCATGGATTTGCATGCATTCTATCATGTGCCCTCCCAATTAATATCATGCCATAGTACTGAGTTCACTTGCCATCGATGAGGGTCTCAAGGAAGGAAGGACGGAGGGAGGGAGGTGGTTGCACACAGGACCCCTCCTCGGCCGCACCCCAAGATGCTCAGCATGGCGCCGACACACAGGTCCACGCCTGCTCCCACATCCCAACCACCACGCCTGCCCGTCTAGAATCATGGATTTGCATGCATTCTATCATGTGCCCTCCCAATTAACATCATGCCATAGTACTGAGCTCACTTGCCATCGATGAGAGTCTCAAGGAAGAAAGGAAGGAAGGAAGGAGGTTGTTGCACACAGGACCCCTCCTCGGCCGCACCCCAAGATGCTCAGCATGGCACCGACACATCAGGTCCACGCCTGCTCCCACATCCCAACCACCACGCCTGCCCGCCTAGAATCATGGATTTGCATGCATTCTATCATGTGCCCTCCCAATTAACATCATGCCATAGTACCAAGCTCACTTGCCATCGACGAGAGTCTCAAGGAAGGAAGAAAGGAAGGAAGAAAGGAGCTTGTTGCACACAGGACCCCTCCTCGGCCGCACCCCAAGATGCTCAGCATGGCACCGACACACAGGTCCACGCCTGCTCCCACATCCCAACCACCACGCCTGCCCGCCTTGAATCATGGATTTGCATGCATTCTATCATGTGCCCTCCCAATTAATATCATGCCATAGTACTGAGTTCACTTGCCATCGATGAGAGTCTCAAGGAAGGAAGGAAGGAAGGAGGGAGGGAGGTGGTTGCACACAGGACCCCTCCTCGGCCGCACCCCAAGATGCTCAGCGTGGCACCGACACACAGGTCCACGCCTGCTCCCACGTCCCAACCACCACGCCTGCCCGCCTTGAATAATAAATTTGCATGCCTTCTATCATGTGCCCTCCCAATTAATATCATGCCATAGTACTGAGCTCGCTTGCCATCGATGAGGGTCTCAAGGAAGGAAGGAAGGAAGGAAGGAGGGAGGGAGGTGGTGGCACACAGGACCCCTCCTCGGCCGCACCCCAAGATGCTCAGCATGGCACCGACACACAGGTCCACGCCTGCTCCCACATTTTAACCACCACGCCTACCCGCCTTGAATAACGGAATTGCATGCATTCTATCATGTGTCCTGCGAATTAACCTCATGCCATCGTACTAAGCTTACTTGCCATCGATGAGGGTCTCAAGGAAGAAAGGGAGAATGTTGCACACAGGACCCCTCCTCGGCCGCACCTCAAGATGCTCAGCATGGCACCGACACACAGGTCCACGCCTGCTCCCTCATCCCAACCACTACGCCTGCATGCCTTGAATCATGGAATTGCATGCATTCTATCATGTGCCCTCCCAATTAACATCATGCCATAGTACCAAGCTCACTTGCCATCGGTGGGGGTCTCAAGGAAGGAAGGAAGGAAGGAAGGAAGGAGGGAGGGAGGTGGCACACAGGACCCCTCCTCGGCCGCACCCCAAGACGCTCAGCATGGCACCGACACACAGGTCCACGCCTGCTCCCACATTTCAACCACTACGCCTGTCCGCCTTGAATAACGGATTTGCATGCATTCCATCATGTGCCCTCCCAATTAACATCATGCCATAGTACTAAGCTCACTTGCCATCGATGAGGGTCTCAAGGAAGGAGGGAGGATGTTGCACACATGACCCCTCCTCGGCCGCACCTCAAGACGCTCAGCATGGCACCGACGCACAGGTCTATGCCTGCTCCCTCATCCCAACCACTGCGCCTGCATGCCTTGAGTCATGGATTTGCATGCAGTCCATTATCTGCCCTCCCAATTAGAAGTATGCCATAGTACCAAGCTCGCTTGCCATCGATGAGGGCCTCAAGGAAGGAAGGAGGTTGTCGCACACAGGATCCCTCCTCGGCCACACCTCAAGACGCTCAGCTTGCCCTTGACAACATGGTAACGGAAGGTCGACCACAATGCGATCCCCAACTTTGCGGTGTGGATATCAAGTTCGAAATGAGGAAAAAAAGCAGCTTTTGTTAGTTTTGGAACACGCCGTATCGGCAGACCCGGCAAACATAAGGAAATTTGCCCCGTCCACGAATGGCAAACTAGTAATAAACGCAAACGAAAGTTGGCAAGCCTGAATGACAATCCACCATGACATCTTTCTAGTACGAATAAGAAGTAATGTATTGGAAAGTAGGAATTAGTTTCATTTTCCAAACCGGTTATGCAATCGATTCGATTACTTCCCCTTTGAAACCGGTTTGATGATCATAATTATTCTCGCTTGCCACTGGTGAACTTTTTAGTTGCAGAAGTAATTACGACAATTAATCATAATTGTATATCCCAAATTGAAACATTTTTTATAGGTGTAAACATTATTAACCCGATTAATTATGATTGTCCCAACAATCGATTCTGAGTCATAATGTATTGGGCCGTGTCCATCTTGCTAAATTAGATCGTTGACATGATTATTACACCAATAAAAGTTATAAAACTTTCTCGGTATCGATTTGATACAAAGACATTAGCTACAACTAACAGTATGGGATACTTGAAATGACTAGCATACTCAAAATAAAGTTGGCCACACGGGATGCGAATACGATGGAATAAGCACGAATTATCTAAAAGCAATGCAGTATAACGTGCGCCAACCATAGTCGCACATGATAACTATATGCCGAAACAAAGTATCCCGAGCCTCAATGGTGAAGACACGGATAACTTAAGGTTGCGTGAGACAAGGTGACAACTCATGAGAAACCCAATATTACTAGCTACATATTGCGGGGATGAAAAGAGGGGCATACGATCACTACGGGTGAAACTCCAATTCATCACAATTTCAGTGATGAATTTTTTCGAGGCCATTTCTAAGCGCTTCGCGCCCCCCTCGGCAGTTTCCCTAGGCCCGCCACTTTGGGGCCATCAACGGGCGCTTCGCGCACCCCTCATTTTTTCAAGCCCCTTCGGGGCCATCCAAGGGCGCTTCGCGCCCCCCCCATTTTTTTAGGTCCCCTTCGGGCCATCACGCGGGCGCTTCGCGCCCCTCCCATTTTTCTAGGCCCCTTCGGGGCCATCACGCGGGCGCTTCGCGCCCCCGAGCCCCTCTCTCGTTTCCGTGCCCAACATCGTTGGGACGCTTCGCGTCCCAACGTTTGGCGCTACGCGCCCCCCATCATTTTTTTCAGGCCCCTTCGGGGCCAACGTCGTTGGGGGACGCTCCGCGTCCCAACGTTGGGCGCTTCGCGCCCCCTGGGGACGACGAAAAACATGCGGCCCCCTCCCCTGGGAGCCCGCGGGGCCTCGAAAACATCGGGACGCATACATCCTACGTGAAGGGGATTCGGGTCATCTCATGCGTACGAAGTATGTTTACATACAGTTTATGCATGCGAGGTATCCTTACAATGCGTATAATACATCATACTATTACCGACTTAAATATGATTGCTAAACGTAAATTTGAATCAACATTAACGTAGGTAAAAATTAGAGAGAAAATGATGAAAATGCTGAAGGCTAGTGTTACCTGTTGTAGCTGCATGCGCTATATGACCAGTACTCGTTCTTGCATGGACATTTAACGGCCACTCTACACCTGGCGCATGTGCTAGTCACACCACTGCATATGTCCTACAGACGCAATGCACGTTTGAAACAAACCGCCGAGGAAGTGACCCGCACATCGTCATGCCAACCTCCCCGGATCTGTAGGTAGCCTCTTAAGCCGAGGAAGTGACCCGCAATATTCGCCATGCAACCTCCCCGGATCTGTAGGTAGCTCTTAAGCCGAGGAAGTGATTCTCGCAATATCGTCATACAACCTCCCTGGATCTGTAGGTAGCTCTAAGCCAAGGAAGTGACCTAATATCACATATACAACAACCTCCCCGGATCTGTAGGTAGCTCTTAAGCCGAGGAAGTGACCCGCAATATCGTCATACAACCTTCCCGGATCTGTAGGTAGCTCTTAAGCACGATCGTGTTTTCCAGCTGAACTCATTCAAATGCGTTTTCAAAGGCAGTGAAATAATGGGAATGGGCGCCTTAGATATGCTAAGAATGCACTTCACAACTGGCATTCTGTTACTTATGGTGGGTTTGACCCTGAGCACGTCGCTGTACCACCTGCTCTACATTCATCAGATGCGGGCTGGAAATACGAACCAAGCGTGCTATTGTGCCGTCGGCGGTGCAGGTTACAGCAGGAAAATCTGGATTGCTAGTTAGCAGTTTGTCTCCCCAGTGTGCAGAGACATTATTCTGTGGCCTGAGCACTTGAGTGGGCTCGCTCAAGTGCCGACGAGGCATCCGCCATTTACGCCTCGACCATCTTTTACTGCATTCACTCGACTCACTGCCATCGCCTGTTTCGTGAAGCATGCCAGCATCTCCTTTGGCTTTGTCTCCCGGGTCTGGAGTCAGCATCTGGTCAGTGCAACCTCCCTATTGTTAGGACACCTCGGACCCCCACTTCTCCCTGATATAAATGGATAATCCATTCCTTCCTTACAGGAACCAGGCCAGTTGCTAGTTTCAAAGGCATGTAGACCACATGTACAATCATTGCCCAGCCGAGGGCTTTTGCGGTTGCTTTTGCGATGGCCACGAAGTACATACACGAAAGCGTGACACCGCAAATGGGTAGGCAGATGCACAGAGGACAGGGGTTAGCGAATTCAAGCGCAATCGCACCTGTGAGCTGGATCGCCACAGCTCTGTCGACGGCATCACATTCGCTTTTGAAAATGGGAAAGATCCCATCCCAGCTAATCTCCCCAGTGAGCGCCTTTCGAGTTCGAAGAGCGCACGTCTGGAATCAAACTCAACGTTGCCATGCACAGAGCGATCATTATCTTGCGTTGGAAGAGAAGGAAGCGGAGATAGTTGCCGACTCCCTGTTGGGACATTAGCTGGGGGCAGATCACGTGTGCTTGACTCGCTTTTCCGAATCATGCCTTGTCGATGTGCACTATCTCGATGCGAGGTCGGCAAAACGTCCACGTAGTCAACTGTCCCCAAGTCAACTCCACTGTCTCTCATTAATCATCTCCGCTCTTCCGCAGGGGAACACACACAAATTCATCAGGCACATTCAAACATCGAGCGGCAACAGTACAGCTGATGGCCTCGTTTGCATGCCTGTCACTCTTCAAGTACCCCTAATTGCGCAGCCATATGCGATCATCTCCATTTCACCCTGGATGCCATGTGCTCCTTATAGGTGCGCCTATACACTTTTTGCAGCAAGATTTATTCCCTGTACTGTTGCATGAAGTATGCACCACGACACGCGCGCTCTTACCTGTGTAACCTTTATGGTGGTCTCGGGCTGTCTGGCTGCCAATCAAGCTCTTGCGGTCGAGGGGCGTTAACTTCTCTCGGGCTGTTTGGCTGTGGCTGGGGGGTCGGTTTAAGTCGCTTAAGACTGTTTCAATTGAAAGGCGCGGAACGTGGATTCGGGTGAGATGGGCAGACAGGTCCGGGATGGTAATGCCTTTGTCCAAGGTGGTCACGAGACGTCCATCTGCCAATCACAGTCAACCCCTGTCGCTTCGATGCTATGGCTTGGCTTGATTCTCTCGAGGGAGGGCCCTTATTATCCTCGTCAGGGCTTTCAGTGATGTCAAACGAGGCAAATGAAGAGCCAGGAACAGACGGCAATTGAGGCGTGACGAGGGGCTGCCAATGAGAATCCAACTTCTGGAGGAATTGTACGGATGCCGAGGGCGATGAGGGGCGGCTATTGATGGCCATTGATGGCGGCAGATGATGGAGGATGCCACGAAAATAGGATGGATGACGATGGACAAGTGTGGATGGCCGAACACTCCATAAGTAGTATGGAGGAGCACTGTGAGGGATGAAAGGACTCCAGAAAAATATTAAGGGACTCAGCACTGTCAGATCATGGGAGCTTCGAGGAAGATCTGATTGGGTCCTAGGCTCAATAAGCGGATTTCCACTGTATCCGGACGGAGAGAGGCACGTACCCAGAATATCGTGAGTTTGGCTCTTTTTCAGATAGCGCCTCTTCAACGGCCCGCCACCGCACTTTTGATCAGGTAGCTGTCCTGGTGTCTGCCATGCTAGGGCGAGCTGTCCTGGTGCTAACCCTCCTGATGCTGCTGTTAGGGGCACTCCTGGTGCTGGCTGTGTGAGAGGGGGTCCTCCTGGTGCCGGCGCTGGGCCTGCTGGTAGGGGCCCTCCTGGTGATGGCACTGCTGCTGCCCCCCCCCTGTGGCGCTGGGCGTGCTGGTGGGGTCCTCCTGGTGCCGGCGCTGGACATGCTGGTGAAGGCCCCCCTGGTGCTGGTACTGCTGCTGCCCCCGTGGCGCTGGGCGTGCTGGTGGGGGTCCTCCTGGTGCCGGCGCTGGGCCTGCTGGTAGGGCTGCCCCTGGTGCTGGTGCTGCTGCTGCCCCCCGTGGCGCTGGGCGTGCTGGTGGGGGTCCTCCTGGTGCCGGGGCGCTGGACCTGCTGGGTAAAGGCCCCTGGTGCTGGTGCGCTGCTGCCCCCCCGTGGCGCTGGGCGTGCTGGTGGGGGTCCTCCTGGTGCCGGCGCGGGCGTGCTGGTAGGGCTGCCCCTGGTGCTGGTACTGCTGCTGCCCCCCGTGGCGCTGGGCGTGGGCTGGGTGGGGGTCCTCCTGGTGCCGGCGCTGGGCATGCTGGTAGGGCTGCCCCTGGTGCTGGTACTGCTGCTGCCCCCCGTGGCGCTGGGCGTGCTGGTGGGGGTCCTCCTGGTACTGGCGCTGGGCGTGCTGGTGGGTCCTCCTGGTACTGGCGCGGGCGTGCTGGTAGGGCTGCCCCTGGTGCTGGTACTGCTGCTGCCCCCCGTGGCGCTGGGCGTGCTGGTGGGGGTCCTCCTGGTGCCGGGCGCTGGGCATGCTGGTAGGGCTGCCCCTGGTGGTGGCACTGCTGCTGCCCCCCGTGGCGCTGGGCGTGCTGGTGGGGGTCCTCCTGGTGCCGGCGCTGGGCATGCTGGTAGGGCGGCTCCCTGGTGCTGGTACTGCTGCTGCCCCCAAGTGGCGCTGGGCGTGCTGGTGGGGGTCCTCCTGGTACTGGCGCTGGGCGTGCTGGTGGGGGTCCTCCCCGGTACTGGCGCTGGGCGTGCTGGTAGGGCTGCCCCTGTTGCTGGTACTGCTGTCTTCCCCCCTGTGGCGCTGGGCGTGCTGGTGGGGGTCCTCCTGGCGCTGGCGCTGGGCGTGCTGGTAGGGGTTGCGCTGGAGCCGGATGCCCTCTTCGCGTGGGCTGTGGTGGTGAGGCCTCTCTATGTGAGGGCCTTTGCGGTGCTGGAGCTCGGGATGATTGCGGCTCTGTTGACTCTGGTGACGGCCCTGCGACTGATGTTGACCATGTTACCCTCCCCAGGGGTCCCTCGGGAACCCCACCATCAGCTATTGCGCTGGAACATACAACAGCGGTGCTAGAGGTGGGCTCGTCGTTGAGCTCATCGGGTGCCGTCATATCGATCCCCTCCATCAGCGTTGACCCGCTGGGTCTCTCTTCCAGTGCGGACGCGTGAGGACCAGCTCCCGGGATGCAGCTCTCCCGAAGCTCCGTGTGGAAACTTCTCGAAAGACGGGCTTGGTCAAGGTCATTAAATTCAGATAGCAGTTCCTCTTCCTCGGCGTCAGAGTCACCATAGTCCTCCTCGTCGAAGAAATCATCCTGCTCATCGTCATCATACATATCATCATGCTCTGCATCACCTTCAGCATCATCATCATAAGCACCACCGTTGATTTCATTTCCTTGGCCCTGCCGCTTGCTGCTAGCAACTGTCCCGCCATTCTCATCATCACCAGCTTTGTCCAGATTCTCAGCTGTGCTCAGCAAAGGGACACGGCAGTGCTCAGCATGGTTTTGGCGGCCCACCTCGCTCAACTTGATCATCTTCATCGCAGGCCTCTCCTCTGTAGACAATGCAGCAAAAAAACCGACCCCTCGCAGCTTTCACCCTCCACTTAACATGCTCGCCTCGTTCAGCAGCCACACTGAACGGTCATGCGATCTGCCGACAAAAGCCAGCCCAACATCATCCCAGTGGATGTGAGAAGCATTCCGGAACAGGGTGGGGCCGTAATAAGATGCCACCGGCAGCTTGTAGTTGGGATCCTGCCGGCAGCAAGTCCAAGCTACGTTGTGTCCTCAAACTGCCGTATCCCGTGGCCTTGGAGAGTCACATGCATCCTGGTGCATATTCTTGAAACCAAATAGCTGAAACGCGGTAATAGGCAGGAAGGTCTCGGCTCCCCGGCAAATCTGGATGGCCCCGCATGCCGACAAGGGTATGCTATTTTGTTTACAGAGTGCGACAGTCACAACACCCCGCCACATCTCATCATCAACTTCCAACCAGTGGCTGTCCCCGTTCACGATCGAACTGAGAATTCAAGTTCCAGGCCACTGATGGCGCTCAGAGGCATGGGAGTGCCCGCCAGCCAGCAAGGCGCGGGGAGGACAGCCGCATCCCGCAGTCCACAACCAACAGGCGGCCGTGCTCGCAAACTGAAAGCCACCCTCTGACGCTCCGTACTCCCGTCGGTACAGCCCCGGCACAATAAGGCCACCGGGCACACCCACATGATTTAGCCGCATCGTAGGATGGAGGCGGGCGCGGTCCCCAAGTATGAGGGATAGAGCTCTCGTACCTGTGTCCACCTGCGTGTACAACTCCTCCATCGCCTGGATGGCATTCTTGAAGGATTTCGCCAGGTTCTGAGTCAACGCATTGGACACCTTCTGCACGTGCGGGTCGGTCTCAGACAAGCCGGATGTAGACCCGACCATCAACCCTGCCCGGCACCACCCCCAGTCTGCCATGAGCCCCCAGAGGCTCCACCGCGTGGAGGTGCTCACCGGGCCACGACCATGGCGATGATGCTGACTGGTCGGGATGGTGCCAGCAAGGGGGCGTACCGGCGCTCTGCTCTGTAGACGGGCTGTACGAGCGCCACTCCTCCAGAATGATGTCAAGCTCCTTCTGCATGATTCGCATGAACAGCCTGCAGCGTAACAGCACGCCCGCAACCTCGCCCGTTGGACATGCAAGCTTGCTACGACGGGAGGAGAGCGGGAGCGGATGGAAGCCTAGTGGGGTTGAGGAAGTCCTGGAGGAGTGCGTGAGGCAATGGACGTGCAAGGGTGGGAAGAATAGAGGGTGGGTGGAGGGGTGGGAGATCGAGCGACGTGGAGGAGGTGCGAGGGAGGAGAAGGAATTAATTGTTATATGAAGAGTAGGTTGTGAGCATGGGGGGGAATTAAATCATGAGCATGGAGGGGAATTAAATCATGAGCATGGAGGGGACTAAGTGATGCGCATATGGGGACCTGCATCACGAGCGTGGGCAGCCCGAATCACGAGCAATGGGGGGGGGGCACTGAATCACGAGCATGGAAGAGGGGCTGCATGCGAGAGATCTGCCGCCCATATCCATCTCCGAGCAGTGCTCATAAGCCTATGGAATGGGACACAGCAGGGAAAATGGGCGCTCGAGGCACGCTCTTAATTCCACACGCGGCAGACGTGTGCATGCTGTTCATGGTACATACCCTAACGTTCTAGACATAAAGTTCTAGAGTGCCTCGCCCGCTTTCACTGTCTCCCCTCACAAGGTCTTGCTGCGGGCAGGGAAATGCGCTGGTCTGTCAGGCCACACGCCGTGAACACCCAGGTTTGGGAGCGCGGGCGTTGCAGGCACGCACGCGAATCCCGCTCGGCAGACTTGCACGCCTTCACAGGATATGCGCCCCAACTTCTTCAGTCACTTTGCACGCACGCATATGCCATGGTGAGGAAGAGACCCATTTTACGAGAGGACCCCTCTCACGTCTACATCGTGGATGCGCCCCATCCCGTGCATTGTGGCCGACACCGCTTTGGATGCGTTCTGTATTGGGCGAACGGAACTCATCAACTCTTCCGAAGTTGGTGCTGGCTCACAGTCCTTGGCACCTCATCGGCCAGTGCAAGCGGACATGACGAACCGCTGTCACGATAGACTTGTTGGGTTGTGAACTTCGAAGCGTCCTATTCGGCTGGACTGAGAGGGTATGTGTCAATGCTGACATAGGCCCGCGCTTGGAGCTCACACACACTTTCGATACCCAGCGCCATTGTTCTGAATACAGTAGGCTTCATCGGCACATGGGTGCGCCCTAACTGAATTCGCCGGGTGAACTGAAAAGCAAGTCAATTGCCCTGTTACCCATTGGGTCCGAGTCTGATCAGGGCGCCCGTCACACTGGGCTTGGATACTGCCCATTCCTTCGACCGCCCCGATCTGGCTGCCGGGTGTGACGCCGCTCCGCCTGCACTGGGCTGTCCAGCGTGGCGCTTTATCGCGCGTTCCCAGTTTCACACCAATCGAAGTCAATTAGCAGCTCTGACGAGGCGTTGCTCCGAGCCCCAGGACTGAACGGCGCGTCGTCATCACCATCCAAAAACGCATGGCATCCTTGGCCACACAATGAGTGTAGCTCGGCTCCAACCGCTTTGGCCAGGGCACCGGGCAAGGCATGTTTCCCTGGCATGTTTTCCTCGGGCACATACATGCATACTGCTCGTACACGGGCAAGCATTGCGGCGGGCATAGGGCGGGGAAGGGCAAGGCAGCAGGGACTCCAGGAGTTGGGGGATGTTGCAGTCCTGAGAAGGAAGGGGGGCCATGGGCAATATAGGGGGTGTGACGGCACCGGTGACCATTCTGAGGGTCATCGAGAAGGAGGCGATTGAAATCGCTGTGTGCCAGTATCGCCATCTGCAATGTTTTGGAGGAGACTTTGACGTCCTCGGACCGCTCCGGCCGGAGCATATACCCGTTAACGATGCATGCGCCTCCGATCATGTCACCCTGGCCGTCAGATCACCCGTGCTCTCAGTCTCTGGGAGTGCAGCACCGCCTGGTGAGTCTGTGCGTCAGACAGTCCTGTGCACTTCACCGGAAGATCCTCACAAGGCGGCGCGGGCGCAGGAAGGCAGAAAGGTTTCAGCAGGCCGGCCGCATCCACTGCACCGAGGACATGGTCTCCGGCATCGCAGTGAACTGATCAGAGAGAGCTCGTAGAATATGTCATCAATAAGATGACGCTATGCTCCTTATCGGCGAGGCAGAGATATGCGGTTCATCGGTGAGGCGGAGATATGCGGTACATCGGCGAGGCGGAGATACGCGGTTCATCGGCGAGGCGGAGATATGTGGTACATCGGTGAGGTGGAGATATGCGGTTCATCGGTGAGGCGGAGATATGCGGTTCATCGGTGAGGCGGAGATATGCGGTTCATCGGCGAGCGAAGATGTGGTTCATCGGCGAGGCGGAGATACGCGGTTCATCAGCGAGGCGGAGATATGCAGTTCATCAGCGAGGCGGAATATGCGGTTCATCGGCGAGGTGGAGATACGCGGTTCATCGGCGAGGCGGAGATACGCGGTTCATCGGTGAGGCGGAGATATGCGGTTCATCGGTGAGGCAGAGATATGCGGTTCATCGGTGAGGCGGAGATATGCTGCCGCGTCAGCTGTCGCCACGATTGAGGAGCCACGGACCTTGCTCAGAAAAATGGGATCTTTGTGTCTGCGTTGCAGAACAGCACTGCCGGAGAGAATGAAGCCGACAAAGGAGGCCTCGGCGCCGGAGTGCACCACCATCTCATCTTGATTCAGGCGCACAAGCGTGGCGTACTTCACCAGGGCCCTCTTCTCATCGACCGTCATCACATTCAGAATCTTGGTCTCATCCTCGACTACACTCTTCTTGTGTGTTTTTCGGTGGGTGTCTATAGTTTTCTGATCGTTCCTCCCTCCCCCTCCCCTCCAAGGAGCATGCTCATCCATGAGAGGCGGGGTTGTGAGAGGCCCTGACTCGAGAGTGCTGTCGGTGCTCCGGGAGCAAGCAGGCAGGCGACCGCGAAGCTTACAAAATGGCTGAGCACAAAAGTGGGCGCAGAGCGGTTTGAGCTCAAGCTTGAGACTGGGGGAGGCATGGGGCTCCAGGAAGGACGAGCGGTGCATTTCGGGATATCAACGGTCGCTCGTAGGGTGATGCTCTGCATCGGTGTCCAGCTCGATGCGTTCCCTTCTTTAGGGCCTCCAGGGAGGGGAGGATGCGCCAGTGGTTTGACAGCCAGGACCTTGCAGGACCATTGCATGATTAACTGCCCGGTGTCCAAGAGGCGGCGCAGCCCTTTGAGTAGACGTGCCTTAATCACACGGGGAAGCGAGCCCGAAGTCCAAACGATGCTCGGAGGAGGCGGTGGGGCACCTGAATCGAGAGCAGTTGCTCCATCTGCCTTTTGGCAACGCCTTGGGAGTCCATCAGAACCTGCTCCGGGACGTGCGCCAGTAGTTCCTCTGCCAGATGGTGTCGGTAAGCATAAATGAGCAGCCTTCATGCCCAAATATTGCCAGTGATTCCCCCCCCTCCCTCCGGACCCATCGTACCAGACCATGTCAGCCGCTGCAGCCGTGCCGGCTTCTCTCCAGGCCCATAGGGACCTCGAGACACAGGACGGCTGAGATATGGCTGCGCTCCAATCATCGGCGAGGTTTGCCTACTGCCCCTTGAGGGAATGCCGGAGGTGCGGATAAATGAGAAATAGCGAACTTAGGGTTTCGCTAAACACAGAATTGAGATAGCTGAAAAACTGAGATCTGAGAAAAGCTGAAATAGAACTGAGTAACACGCAGAATTGAAACGCTGGGACTCGGTATAGTATTAGTCGTAGGAACAATCTGGACAATACTATACCGGCAATACTATACCGGATCTCAGTTTTTCAATTCTGCGTGTTTCAGTCTTACTCAGTTCTCAGTTGTTGAACTCCCTCGCTACGCGCCTCCGGCACTCATCCACACATCTCAGGCGTACATATCCGCGCCTCCGGCACTCATCCACACATCTCCAGCGTACATATCCGCGCCTCCGGCACTCATCCACACATCTCCAGCGTACATATCCGCGCCTCCGGCACTCATCCACACATCTCCAGCGTACATATCCGCACCTCCGGCACTCATCACACATCTCAGGCGTACATATCCGCGTCTCCGGCACTCATCCACACATCATCTCAGGCGTACATATCCGCGTCTCCGGCACTCATCCACACATCTCAGGCGTACATCGCCAAGGCCACCAGATGGAGGACACGGCAAAGCGGCACAAACCAATGAGGGCGCGACAAGAGGATGATTAAATGGGTGATGACTGGAGTCTGAGGGCCGAACCGGAGAAGCTTGAGGCGTGTATCCGGTGGTGTGGATGCCGACTGCAGACGCTGGCGACTTAGCCCGACAACGTGAGTCCCATCGCACCCGGCTACTGCACCAGTGAGCCGGGACCGCTCCTGTGGCCCGGCGCATTGTGCCCTTCCCTCAGGGCCTCCGAGCATGAAACCCGCAGTGACTCGCACTCTCTAGAGGCCCGATGCTCCGCACACACAGAGAGGTGCGGCGAAGGGGAGGGATTTCCGAGGTTCCTCACGCCGAGAGAAGAGGCCATGATGCAGCCGGGCGATCACCATAAAACATGTGGCACCGTGCGTTCCGTGAAGAAAGTCCACAAGCTCCCCTGTCCGCAACATCTCGCTGCTGCCAAGCGACTCCTGCACCCCGCCCTGCAGTACGATCCCCATCCAGTCCGACGGCTCCCCTTGGGCAAACAGCACCTGCCAGAGCCCCGCAACATCCCGGCCATTCTGAGTGCGCCACGTGGCTATTCTGAGTGCGCCACGTGGCTATTCTGAGTGCGCCACGTGGCCATTCTGAGTGCGCCACGTGGCCATTCTGAGTGCGCCACGTGGCCATTCTGAGTGCGCAACGTGGCCATTCTGAGTGCGCCACGTGGGTCAAGAGCACCTTCCGCATCCCTCCATCACCCTATCCTCAAACGACGTCCCGAGTCTCGTCGAATGTGCAGCGCGCCTCGTACGGCGATTTGAGCGGCGATGCGGGGACTGAAGACACACCATCAAGGGCATCCGGTGTCCAACATGAGCGGAGCACCAGAAGACCGAAACACGCACTGTGATCGCTGGAAGTCCTTCTCCGTGCCTTGGCACGCAGCCACGGCGCGTGTGCGTCTGTGTCTCGTCAGCTATGCGCTGATGTTACAGCGGGATTGGCATTGGAGAGTCTGTTAAAGCTCAACGCAGAAGTAGATGAAGTATTTTGGGCTGCACCCGGCACCTGCCGTGGCCCATGGCTTCGTGTCTGCATGGTGGATGCTGGGGGATGGGCGGTTTTGGCAGAGCTTACGTCGCCCTTCTGGAGCCGAAAGGTGACACTGTCCTTCAGCATGATCTCAATCTCAGCCTGCGCCCCAACCAGTATTCCATCACCTCCATCATCCGTGGGCAATACCACATCTGAAGCAATCATCTACATCTGGGTCCATCTCCGCGTACGGTGATGCGGGATCCTCAGAAGGCGCCGGGTCGGGGGGGGTTGCTGGGAGATGCGCGGACCATTGAAAATCCGAACCAGAAGCGGGAGAACTCCTGGCACATGTACAGCTCCTGCGCGAGCTTCTTACTTTCCTCCAGCCCCCGGGCATCCTTGAGCACGGCCATGCTCGGGCGTAGCATCCCTAAGTGCACAGAGTTCATCGTTATCGTTCGACGTAAGCTCCGGTGCTGTTTTCGAGAGCCCGCAGCGCGCCCGCCCAGGCTCTCCTTCTGCTGCGGCTCCTGCTTCTGCTTGGCGTGTCTCTCCCACAGGCCGAGCATCCACTGCTTGCCCAGGAAAAGCAGCAGCTGCTCCCAGCATTTCGTTCCGCCTCCCCACGCCTTAGCGCCTGAGTCGATTTTGCGTGCTGCGTTCCTCGGCTGGAGAACGGAGGCAGTGGGGGCGTGGAGGGGGAGAGGGCTTTCGGCGAGTCGATAAGCCGCGGGGCGGGGTGTGGATGAGGATTTCCCGTGGTTTAGATAGCAATTTACAACAGTTGGGGCGACGTGCAGTGCAAGGGCTGTAGAATGCGGGTGGGGACGGTGGGCAGCCCATCGGGTGAGGACATCACCCTTGCGGCAAGCTCAGGGTGTGCTCCGTAGAGCTGGCGCATGTTGTCTTGCGAGAGCACTGCCAGCTTTGCCCTGTCGTCTCCTTCTGGACTGGCCTTCTCAGCCATGTCCTCGTCGGAGATCACCTGCCATGCCTGGGGTTTGTGGATTGTCCTCTCCAGTTCCAGGAATGTGTGAAGAAAGCATCCCTTCCCCACGAGACCCCCTGGGCCAAGCCACCGCCTTCCTTTATTAGTAAATTGTTATTTGGAAAATAATAATTTTGGTTATTGTAGAAGCAATGCACGTGAACCCTAAGTTTAGGGTCGCGAGACCTGTCTTAGGGCGAGATGCCACACCGGAGTCTGTGGCATCCAGACAGGGGGAGTCATCGATCGGGGGAGATCGATGACAGGCCTGGCGCTTTGACACGGAAAGTTAGTTAACAACCTTCCTAGGTAGTGCCAAGCAGTTTTTCGGAATCTCAGCCTCAGGAGCAAAGCTCCATCACTGTTTTCCTCTCTTTTTCCCACCCACCCACTCCTCTGATTGCAAGGGATGATGCATTGGGGGTTGTTGCTTTGGTGGCAGGTGGCGGCAGAGTCTCGGGGGAGTGCACGATCCCGGGGGAAGCTGTGCAGCTTGCGACCTGCACAGCAGCTTCGAAGAACCAGCTTGCGACCTGGCGCCTAGTTTCATTCGGACAGCAGCTTGCGACCTGCTAGGAACTAGCTTAGAAGCTTCGTGCACCGGGCCGAGCCCTGCTCCACCTGACAGAGAGGGAGGCAGACATTCATGCCACATGCTGAGAGACTGAATGAGCCAGATGGTGGCAATTCATATATTGGAATGTATATAACTGCCTGGGGACCTCTGCTTGTTTGCTTGTATTCAGTGCTCTCCGTGGGGGGAGGGGGCAGAGTGCACGCTTCGTACAACAACCCACAGCGCTCCCTCTGCTCGCGAGCCCTCCTTCATATCTCATCAATACATTTCAAACCCTTTAAGCATGACCGGCACCCTCCTTGCAACGCGCAAGCTGCCGGACTTGTACTGACAGATGCTGTCAGGCACAGGTGATCTGCCATGCTCGCCTCAGTTCGTCACAGGCCGCCCTTCCCTCCCCCTTTACCCCCGAAGCCCGGGGCAGCCAAGGGCGTGAATGCCGCTCCTTCGCAGCTCAGCACTCACAGGTCAGACACCCAGGTCTGCAAATTTCCCCAGCAGTTTACTAGATCCGACCGAGTATTTAGGAAGGAAGTAGCAGTATGGCCGATTCCAAGGGGAAACAGCCGGCGACAGCCGAAGTCGAATCAGTGAATTGCAGCACTTCCAAAGGTCGCCGAACAGGACTGGCTCAAGACGTTGATCCAGCAGTGGGAGCAGGCGGCTCCGCAGAACTAGCTCGTGGCTGCACTCGTGGAGCAGATGAACCAGCTCAATGCGAAGAACGAGAGAGACTAAAGGGAAGGCCGCTTTGACGGCCTGAAACAAAAGTAATTCTTCTATCACTCTTAGCCCCTCGGGACGGCCCGTTGGGACACTCGGAGTGCTTTGGATCGACCACCTCTCTTGGGACTGAGCTTTGGGGTAGGCAGAGAGCAGGGTGGCGGTTCTGAGTGCAGGCTTGGAGGTGGGGAGATGGCTCGGGCAGCTTGGGGGGAAGAGGTGGAATGGCTTCCATGGCACAGCTTCAGTGGAGAGCCAGAGCAGCCAACGAGGCGGTTATATGTCTCGGTTAGTCTGCATCGTCGTGGCCATAGCAAACAGCCTGCGTCGTAGTGGGCGTAGCGAACAGCCTGCGTCGTAGTGGGGGTAGCGAACAGCCTGTGTCATAGTGGGGGCAGTAAACCGCCTGCGTCGTAGTGGGGGTAGCGAACAGGCTGCGTCGTAGTGGGGTAGCAAACCGCCTGCGTCGTAGGGGGTAGCGAACAGGCTGCGTCGTAGTGGGTTAGCAAACTGCCTGCGTCGTAGTGGGCGTAGCGAACAGGCTGCGTCGTAGTGGGGGCAAAACCGCCGTAGTGGGGGTAGCAAACCGCCTGCGTCGTAGTGGGGGTAGCGAACAGGCTGCGTCGTAGTGGGCGTAGCGAACAGCCTGGCGGCCCTGGCAGGTGGCCTACAGTCATTCCAGGGCTGAGAGCTTAGTGAACAGAATATGCAGCCGATTGATCTCGGGGACAAGGGGCCATGCAGAGGGGTTACCGCGCTTCTTCTCAATACAGCGTCCCACAGAGAGTCCGTTTTCGAACTTGTCTCCCTCAGTCTTTGCCAGCGCCCGCCCACTCGCCCCAAAGCGCCCCTTAGCACGTTGATTGCTATTGTCTCTGGGATCCGACAGTCAAAAGCCCTGCTGGTGGATCCTGCAGATCTCCCGGCAGAGCATCTGCAGGGGTGGCGGTGCGCCATCAGCTGCAGTCACCGTCGGCAGTGGAAGTGCACCGTGCGGTGGCGACCGAGGACACTGTCCCGCAGAGCAGGGTTGTCAGGAACGCCTCGGTCGGTGCACGAGGCGTGCGTGCAGAAGCTGGGAGGGTTATGCGAGAAGGGGTTCGGTGAGGAAGGACGAGTGTTCCCCGCCTTGCCAAAGTAACATGAGGGAGGACCCAGCATTGCTCACCTGTACTCGGCCTCGCAAAATCAGTATGAGGCAGGAGCCCGGATTTTCCCCCTCGATGATCAGCTCCCCCTTGCTTGCTTTGAAGAAGGACACCGAATGGGCTAGGATCCCCAAGTCCTCCATGGTTAGCCCCGGTCCAATGACCTGCATCGAGCGGCATTGAGTCAACCCAACTTTGCTCGCCGTCCAGTCACTGCCACGTGTCGGCATGATGCGACACGTGGCGCCTGCTGCTTGCGTGGCCTCTGCACCTCATGGGATCTGCGCAAAGACCACAAAGGGGGGGGATCTGGGCGGGGCGGGCAGAAACCGCAAGGGGAGGCTCTGGGGCACCTTCGGTGAGCAGGCACCTCTGGGCTGGCCTCAGGTGGGGCCCTGACCGAGGCGTCCTGAGCAAGGCGGGCGAGCAGGCACCTCTGGGCTGGACTGCGCGAGGCAGAGCTGCGCAAGGTCGGCTACTTTCTCCTCCCAATTGTCACGGCAAGGCTGCGCGGGACAGCCTGCGGTTTGCGCACCACCACCACCACCACCACCAGTGCCCTTCAATAATTTGGTGACAACAACGCATGCCCCCGTCCCAATCAGCCCCTCATGCTGCCCCGATCCCTACCCCCCTTTTCAAGGCAAGGCTCTCTGCCATCACTACATCTCTTTGAACCGCTGCGCGGTGGTGTAGCACTGCCTCATGCGCGGGGAACCGGCCGCCCAAATGGCATCCCGCGCGATGTCGCACGCAGGGCCAGGGGTCAACCACCGCGCGTGGCAGCCTCCTGGCACTGCAACAGAGCTCCACAGGCGCAGCCTGGCCGATCCGCGCTGGCCAACCGGGATGTGAGGGTGTGCGAAATGCAAGCATGAGCGACCATGCTGTGGTTAAGCCTCGATGTACCTTGATGGTGGTGGCGGAGCTCGTCACACTGAGCGATAGGAAGCGAGCTAACCCAGGCCAGCCCGCCCGGATGGAATCGCAATGCATTCGCAGGCGCGGGCCGCAACGAAGTGCTACCGTCCAACTTCACCGGACTGTGGAGCATGCGCGGGCCGCTGGGAGCCCTCCCAGGCTCGGCTGCACGGTGTCTCCCCCATGCTGCTGGACCATGGGGGTGTGCAGGTGCATGCTGCTGGACCATGGGGGTGTGCAGGTGCAATGCTGCTGGACCATGCAGGTGCAATGCTGGACCATGGGGGTGCAGCATGCTGCTGGACCATGGGGGTGTGCATGCTGCTGGACCATGGGGTGTGCAGGTGCAATGCTGGACCATGGGGGTGTGCAGGTGCAATGCTGTTGGACCATGGGGGTGTGCAGGTGCAATGCTGCTGGACCATGGTGGTGTGCAGGTGCATGCCGCTGGACCATGGGTGTGCAGGTGCATGCTGCTGGACCATGGGGTGTGCATGTGCATGCTGCTGGACCATGGGTGTGTGCAGGTGCATGCTGCTGGACCATGGGGGTGTGCAGGTGCATGCTGCTGGACCATGGGTGTGCAGGTGCATGCTGCTGGACCATGGGGGTGTGCTGGACCATGGGGCATGCTGCTGGACCATGGGGGTGTGCAGGTGCATGCTGCTGGACCATGGGGGTGCTCTGGGCAGACACAACCGAAAGCAAGCCAGAGGGGACAGTCACTCGCAGCGCGCGTGGAGTGTGTCACAGGCTCTGACACTAGGTGCCCACGCCCACCAGTGATCCGCACCGCTGCCACATGAGACGGTGCAAGGGCTGCGAGCGCGACGGCCGCGAACCTGGGTATTGGTCAACTCGCAGCATGTTGCAGCCGACGTTGACCTTGCAGAACACGGCGTGCGACAGAAGTGCGAGAAGCTTCAGGCCCACCTGCCCCGGGTACCAGCCGGCCCACTCCAGGGGTGAGATGCCAAACAGCAGCCCCGCACGATGACGCGTGCACAGAGGCACAACCATATGAATTACCGCATTCATGGTTCGACTTGTCGTGCATGGCGCGGCTGCTCGATGCTCGGGCTGGGGAGCCAGAGCGCCAACCTCGACCGCACAGCTCAACACACAGTTCGCCACTTGTATTTGATTTCCAATTTGGAGAGCACATCTGAAAACATCCGAGGGTCGTTGCGGTGGCCGGGATGCGTGCCTTGGGCGATGTGAGCACGAAGTGCTGCAGCCGGGAGCGCGAGATGACCATCACGATGGAGTCCGTCAAGGCCACGATGTCGGCACTGGACGCCAAGCCGTTGAACAGAGTCACCTCCCCGATGAAGGACCCCTCCCCCACCGAGGCCAGCATCTGCGCTCCCCGGCTCCGCCGTCGCCCATTACACGGCGCTCTCTCTCTCTTCCTCCCTTCGCTCTCTGTGTGCAATCACAAGATCCTTCGAAGCGCTCCAGCAACGTCCCTTGGCACCGGAGATACCATGGGGACCACAGCGACTGCTATGCAGCTGCAGGCTTGTGACGATCGGTGAACTTAGAGAGCTGTGTGAGAAAAAGACAAGGGTCGAGGCAGAAGCGTGGGTTCGGAGAGTGGACCTTGTTATTTGCAACGACATCGAAGCTGCCTTTCAGCACCAGAAGGCAACACTCAGACTGTTTCAGGCGGCGCATGGTGATGCAGCCCTTCTCGCGCTTGAAGATCGGGAAGAAGTACGCCACCTCCTGCACAGGCCGCGCCGCACGGGGGGAGCAGCGCCCGTAGCCGATCGGATCAGATCACGTGGGTGGCAATCGCCATGACCAACGGGCACATCAGTCGAATGCCTTGCTTATTGAATACCGCATTCAAGGAACACTGCCAGCTGGCACACTGCAACGCTGCTGGGAGGAGGGACGTCAGCGCGAGTACTGTGTCGCCCCGAGCGCACGCTTGAGCACGCGTGGCGCTCCGAGGAGCTTCCAGCGATCCTCACCAAACGCGGCAAGTGCGAGTGCGTGCTCGCATGCGTTGGGGGGGAAGGGGTTGCGGGTGAAGGCACACATGGATATCTTCGCGAGTCATCATCCGGAAATCCTGGCTGTAGCACAGAATCTCCTTCAGCAGCTGCTCTGCGTACTCATGACTGTACTCCGACACCATGGCATTGTCTGTCACTAGTACGCCTTGCTGCTCATTGTCTCCCCCAACCCAGCCTCATTCTCTCAATTTCCAATTTGGGAGGATGCGGCTTCCTGCACAGTTGTCCTCGCAACGCGGATGCCACAGATGAAGTGCGCAGTGCGCCGGCGCCGGCTGAGCCCTCGCTTCAGATGTCGATTGAGGTGCTGCCATGGCAAGTCGCTGAGCGCCTGGCCAATCACCTTTTCAGAGCCAGCAGTTGAGACAAGAGCTGGCGTCCGGGCCGCGACTGCACCGGCTTTTTTAACGTCCACTCGATTTCAATGCCAAAAGGCACACTGCATCCATTCATCGAATCAATAGCTTGTAGCTAGTTGGTGCTGTAGCAAAGCTACCAGCCAGACGTAGTGGAAGTCTATTTCTGAATGCTCAAGATCGGTGAAGTGTTCATTGCAGCAACAAACATTCTGCGTTGGGTGAGGTGGGAAGTGCAAAAGTCCACAGCCGAGTCTGTGTTTGTTCCCGCTCCAACGTGTGCACTTGTCAGGCTGCCGGCTACCCTCGGACGGTTCGAACTGACTCTGTCGCTTTCAGCGGCGCAGGCTCAGGTCCACGGGCGGCAACCTTTGAAACCACTAAGTTCCACCACCTCCAATTTAAACTCAGAGCGCAGCTTCACAGAGATGGCGAGAGAGAGAGAGGAGACTCCCTCCACACAATTTCTCCCCAGCTCTTTCCAGCCCCTCCCGTGCTCTCCCAGTTCAAACCACCCCTCGGGGTGTGCATGGCAAGGAGGATAGGGCACGTGCGGGCCGCAGCAGCCTGTGGGAGCACCTTCATTTGCTCGGACTTTTTCAGTGTTTTCAGTTTCTTCTTGTTGTCCATCAAAACCTCGTGGCGGCTCTTCGTCTTACTCTTGATCGCAGGCATTATCTTGTTCAAGAATCGCGCTTTCTTGGACGCCCGCTTCCGGGGCACCTTCGGCGAATCGTCGAGATTAACACGCACGCGCTTGGGGCTGATGGCATTCACCTGTCCGCAGCATCCGCTGTCAGCGCCGGCATTCCGCGCAGCACGTCCCCAGAGTGGCATGGGCAGGGTCGTGGCATAATACTCAAGTTTCACTTTTGCGCGAATCCTCATTTGTTGAAGGCAAGCGCCGCAATACTTAGCATTGCATGCGTTTGTCCACAGCTTACGTCGGCTAAAATCAAGTTTTAACGTCAAGTTTTAGATGTCTGTGCTGTCATGCGTCAGAGGTCAGCCGAGTCCCCCGGGTAGGGCGAGGTGGGGGAAAAACAAAGGAACAGAGCTGAATGACAAGTAGCAGCACCCTTCCGGGTGCTGCGTGCAGAGAAACGCCCCCCCTCCGTTTAGGAGTGCAGACTGGATGGGCGGATGGGAACAGGATGCGGAGTGAATGGGCGGCTAGGATCAGGATGCGGAGTGAATGGGCGGCTGGGAACAGGATGCGGAGTGAATGGGCGGCTAGGATCAGGATGCAGAGTGAATGGGCGGATGGGAACAGGATGCGGAGTGAATGGGCGGCTCGGATCAGGATGCGGAGTGAATGGGCGGCTAGGATCAGGATGTGGACTAGATGGGGGCGGTTGGCAAGGGAGTCCAAGGGAGATACCTGGTCACATAAGAGGGACAGCATGAGCGCAAAGCCGATTCTCGGGTAGTTGGTGTTGATGCGCTGCAGGTCCACGAACGAGAACACGGCGAAGGTGCACTTTGTGGTGGCGTGGTAGCTCACGCCCGCGGTGGTTCCGAAGGCGTAGTGCTTGCAGCCGATCACTTGGCCCGCCTGAGTGTAAACATGCGCAGCCGGTGGGGAGACCGCGGCATCGGCAGGGACGTGAAATTGAGCAGGGCGCTGCAACTTACACCTCAGAAGATGCGAAAAGTTGGATTTAAGACGAATGGTGGTGGAGCAGTCGGGAAGGGGGGGGGGTGGCGTAGCGCCGGGCGGACATCAGGGAAACCAATCACTGACCGAAGGTGTCAGGCTAAGGTTATGATGGTTCTGAAGCTGGGAGCGCCCCGAGGCCACGTGGAGCCGCCCACAGCCACGGGAAACATCTTTATTAAGGTTTGTGCACGTTGTGGAATCCCTCCAGCCAATCAGGCTCCCGGCAACTTTCCAGAAGGGAGATACACTAAACGCAGACCGTGCAGGCGTCACGCGGTGAGAGAGTGAGCAGCACGACTTGTTCGTGTAGCATGCCTGGGGACAGGGGGTCTGGGAGGGCTGTCCACGGGGCCCACCTCACACCACCCCTCGACGACCCTGGCACTGTTCACAGTGCTGCTGTACTCGACGCGCCCGTCGAGCAGGAGGAGAAGGTTGGGGATCCGGCACCCGCGGTGAAAAAGCAGCTGCCCTGCCTCAGCTACGCTGATCTGAATGTAGTTCAACAGCACTCGCTTGTCTCTGGTGGGAACTCCCTCCGTCCCCACTCTCAAACCCCTAAGTCATCCCCGTCCCCTCAACTCCCCTGATGGGCAACCAAGTTCTGGCTATGTCAGGGCGCGCGATTCACTCTCTGCTGAGAGGCAGTGCGCCAAGGTTGTCTGCTTGGGGGAATAAGGTTGTCTGCCTGGAGGGGGGGAGAGGATATCTATAGCGCCCTATCGGAAACAAAGCTGCCTTGTGAGCTGGCATTGATCAGTCCTCAAGAAAATGTAGCACCCTGTCGGAAACTAAGCTGGCTTGTGAGTTGGCATTGAT
>LGRX02005380.1:0-40998 GCA_001247695.2 Cymbomonas tetramitiformis
GTTCATTAGCTAATGAACGGCCTCTGTCCAAAGCGCGACTCACACATAGACACTTTGGCGGCGGGAACCGTTCATTCGCTAATGAACGGCTTCTGGCCAAAGCGCGACACACACATAGACACTTTGGCTGCGGGAACCGTTCATTAGCTAATGAACGGCCTCTGGCCAAAGCGCGACACACACATAGACACTTTGGCTGCGGGAACCGTTCATTAGGGAACCCGGTCTTTTTTGTCGCATGCATGGGCATTTCTGTCGCTGTCGCAAGAAATCTTTCTGTCGCACGTCAAAAATTCCGAATCTTCTGAAAAAACCAGAAACGGGCAGTCGTTCCCTTAAAGGGACGATGCAAGATTTCACAAAAAAAGGTTGGGGGACGAAATGACATCGTCATCGGAACACTGTCAAAACTGCTCAAAAAGTTTTCACATCACAAATTTGGATGTTATGTCGATTCCTCCAAAGGGAGAAGCAGAAGGCGAAGCAATGGGCTGCGTCTCAGCTTCCTTGTACTCAGGAGCAGCGTTGCCTGCGTCGTCGTTTTCCGATCCCTCCAGCTTCGCTACCTCTAAGGCTGAGGCTTCCAGTACAGGCAGGTAGAGGTCAACTTCCAGCAGACAGGTGGCACAGTTTGCGATGTTCCCAGGTGCTAGTTCTCCTCTCGTGTAGTCCACCAGCGCGAACCTCTGTGCTGTTTATTGAGATTGCGTATTTGTTCTCGCCGTCTTCGATGGTGCACAACTTCGTCAGGCACTTCACGATGTAGGAGCAGTAGGACGTAAGGGCGCTGTTCGTTTTGATCTTCCCAAAGAAGAACGTAAGGTTGAAGCTCTCCCATGTAATTCCAGAGCCTTGGCCTTGAAGTGCTTGAAGATCAAAGACGTTACCACGTCCTTTCCCAGCGCGTCCACCCAGTCTTGGATGCGCCTTTGTACTCCTCCTTCAATCAGCTTCGCGTCCCCATACTTCTCTCTAAGCGTCTTGCTCGCTTTTACTGGCGTTGGCGGCAATTCTTCTGCGTTCATATTGAAATATGGGAGTGCGCAACTGAAAACATAACACACCAGCAAAAGGCGTGTCAAGGTCACAATGTCGTTTTTACTTTTTGAAACTTTGTTGGGTTGGTGGTTTGTTACGGTTTAGGTTCCTCACTGGGGAGTAAACTCCCCAGCTTCACCAGGTGTGAATGTTTTCCCCAGCTCTCTATTAAGTCGAAACTCAGATTGCTGGGTTCGTTAGGATCATATTACATACTCACAACATAGATGCGTTAAAAGAAACAGGCAGTAAAAACAGGGTTTACGCGCGTAAAGGCCATAGTGAGTCAGATCGAGCAAAGTGGGGTTCAAATTATACCTTAAGGTCGTCGAGTATTTTAGAAACATCTGAAGAAAACTAGAGTATCAACATAAATTATGGTATACTGAAAAAATGTTTTTTCAGTTTACAGTTAGCTCTGTGAGCTAACCGATGACGTTTTTTAATGAACGTGAACCACTACAAGAAAACACGCATGCTACTCTCGCATATGTCAACCGTGAAACTGTGAAGCTATACACAAGACGAATGTATAAAAACTCAAGTGTTGCCAACTTCGGAGAAGCCATTTGCCAACTGAAAAAAGTAACCTAATAACTGTACAATAAGTTAATAGCCGAAACCGCTGCTTGTGTACTAAAAGCATTCGCACGCACGAATATAAAAAGCATAGTCTGAATAGCTCAACCGAAGTAGTATCGAATTCATACCCGTGCGGTCGTATACGATTTAGTATAGAGAATTTGATGAAATGTGGGAAGAGAAGAGCTGGAGGGTGTAGCCTCCTACAAATACGGTACCGGTTAGGGCAAAAATACACCTTAACCACAAACAAACAAACTTCATAAAAAAGTTGGATATGGGCGTAGCATGCTGACAACAAAAACATAACGCAACTTAAAGAAATACTCATATCCCTCAAGTGAGCCGACAAGAAACGACAACGTTACGAATTTAACGATAATTAATTCAATCGGGCCGAAAAATAAACTTTTGTAATTACTTTGGTGATGCCTTTTTGGGGGAATAAGAATCAGTAAAGTCAGCACGGTATTCTTAAAAATACTCTATCGCGATCTCCTCTCAAAATTTACTGATCACTACTTGATATTACCCGTGCTTTCACAACGTCATTCTAGGCTGCGCTAAATCACTATTTTTTAAAGATTCGCATTTCTGTTGTGTCACGAGTGGCGCGCGTGATGTCTGCACACACCAAAGCAAAACCGTGTCAGCAACGATGCAAACGCGTGTATACGCTTTCCATAAAAAGGGAGGAAATTGATCTGCCACACAAGACCACGCACCTTGAAATGAAGAGTTCCGCGATTCCCACGGGACACTCCAACGAATTCTACGGTTGCTTGAGGCACAAGAAGCAGCCGCTCAGCCTGTTATGGAGAGTTCATCGAACTAAATAAACTCCGCCCCTTACCAACATCTCACCTTTCCATAGCATGGTCGGCAAAGACCAAGGAAAGATCCCGCCAGGGACGAGCCCCAGTCGCTCTGCTACTTTTTTTATGAAGAAGTAAAACATCAACAACATGGCCAGCAAAGACCGAAGGCGGGTCCCGCTAGGGACAACTCCCAGTCGGGCGGGTATATAATCGCAATGAGCAAACATGTACATACGGGTGAGGTGAAGGGCAAAATAATCAAAGATGCGGGTTAGACAGCCGATGTCCAGCGCACTTTTACCGAAATTGAAGCCCAGCGCTTGCGCCGCCGACGGTACCTAAGCACCACCCCGGGTAAACAGTCAGAGCATAAAGTGCTTATCGAGCAAATTTAACAAAAGTCAGTCTCAAGTACGAAAGTTACTGAACAGCACACACAGCGGCCAGCTTTGAGGCAATGAATTTGAAGCTTGGTGTTCGTATTTGAATATGCTTGTCGAGTGAGCGAAACTGCCAGTATCAGCTAGTCATATGCCAGCAATGCAACATCGCCCATCAGACCACGACCCACAAATCGGGGTCTGAGTCGTATCACGAGTCTATGCTCGACTGCGACACGGAATGCACTTTTTTTGTATGCCACACATACTAGAAGTCATTACTGGCAGTATTCACTGGTACAAAACTTTTTGTGTTATCAAGTATTCATTCCGAAAACAGGCATAAAGTTCACCAATTATTCTTTGCAAATTCCGTTTTCACACAAATTTATTTTACATC
Source organism: Cymbomonas tetramitiformis (assembly GCA_001247695.2). Classification (NCBI taxonomy): domain Eukaryota; kingdom Viridiplantae; phylum Chlorophyta; class Pyramimonadophyceae; order Pyramimonadales; family Pyramimonadaceae; genus Cymbomonas; species Cymbomonas tetramitiformis. The sequence continues at coordinate 3,219 of LGRX02005380.1, forward strand.
AAACTCAAACTCAATCCATAATATTAGAATCCCAAAACATTACATAAAAAACATTCCCAAATTTGGGCATCCCTCCATCCAAGAAATAACATCATAAGTACACCCCATTCATAGAATCCTCTCAGAGTAGTATATATAATGATACAATTCCACGTCCATGTAAAAGTTGGCGCATGCGAACACGACTGTGCCAGTCTACCATGAAAACACCATTTGACAACTGCACTGCTATGTATTTCAATTATTGCTTTGTCAGCTCCTCCATTATTCAGAAAGGGGGATCCATATCGAAGGATGTATTTGTTTGACCGCCCTCCCCTGTACTGCCGCCTGCTTGCTGAGATTTCCCTGCAAGACCATAACTCGAACCGTTAAAAAATACCGGCCGCTTATAATTGCTTCCTCCGTACGCGCAGACGGCAAGCAGTGCTCTTCGCTTCTATGCCACGAAAAACTGATTGAGCATGGGGCCAAGTCGACATGATGTATCCGCAGTGCCATCTGGGAAAGTAGGCACCTGATCATGTGCAAGTGTAACGTGAAGTAAGAGGGCCGCCGCAGCACGGAGGTGCGGAGAGGTGGCGGCAGGCCAAGGTTCAAGGATTATCACGGCGTGAAAGTGCGCTGAGGGGTGCTTCATTTGCTACGGGCGCACCTTCAACTTGCTCCCTTTTCTCATCCATCTCCCGCCTTTTCTCATCCATCTCCCGCAGCTTCTCAGCCACCCATGACGGGGTGTCGTAGCTATTTATCCTGTGATCAGGCACGCCCACCCTTGATCAAATCCCACCGACGCCCGAGGGAACATGAATCAATGGCAGGAAGGCACGTAGCGATGGATGCTGTGAAGGGAGTCGCAAGCTTTCCACGCACGGCTTCATCAGTAGGCGGGAAGCTGAGCAGGGCCCTTGGCTGCTAAAGGGAGGCAGGGCATATACAGCAGAGTGCGATGGAGCAGAGGAAGGCATGGCACACACTCCACACCATGATGCTTCATAGGTGAGGATGGTGTGAGGGCAGTGGGAATGGTGTCTCACCACAAGGGCTCATTAGTGTCCTTGTGCTTGAAGTCGGGCGCCTTGGGGTTCCGCTTACCCTCCCTGCACCCCTCCGCCACGTCACCATCATTAAAGCCCCCACTTCACACGTCCGGGAGAACTCGCTGGATTCGCGGCTCCCCTTGGCCCCTATTCACATGTCCCTGTTCACCAGGTGTGACGCTCGCTCCCGGCATCTCCCACACATCGCCAGTAGCAGCGCAAAGTGCACTGCTGCCCATTCGCTGCAGCAACGCAGGAGCGCAGCGGCCCTCCGACACCGCACCGAGCTCTGAAGAATGGCTGGTACCCTTCAGGGGGGAACGCACCGGTTGTCCCAGAAGGCAGCGGGCTGGAGAAAGAAATTGCTCCACTTGTCCCCCCCTTGAACAGGCACGGCGTTGTTGGCCGGACCAGGGGCTGTCCCTGATCAGAAAAAAGGGTACCCCCATGCCAGGCGCTGCCGCATCTCAGCAGCCGACTTTCTCGCATGTATGTGGATCTAAGGCGCTCCCCAAAAGCAAAGCCTCGTGTCGCCGCACACCTCTAGCCACACCAGACACTCCCCAAAGCAGAGCCTCGTGTCTCCGCACACCTCTAGCCACGCCAGACACTCCCGAAGCAGAGCCTCGTGTCGCCGCGCACCTCTAGCCACACCAGACACTCCCCGAAGCAGAGCCTCGTGTCTCACACCTCTAGCCACACCAGACACTCCCCGAAGCAGAGCCTCGTGTCGCCGCACACCTCTAGCCACACCAGACACTCCCCGAAGCAGAGCCTCGTGTCGCCGCACACCTCTAGCCACACCAGACACTCCCCTATCGGAGGTTGGATGTTTTGATCCCGGCTTCAGACCATTGCACAGAAGTCAGCAGGGCGTATTGCCACAAGACGGCCGAGGTGTCGAACGGAGCATCCGTGAGCTCGATGCCCAAGAAAGGAGGCAAACGGTGCGAGGCCGACGAGATGGGTGCAAGAACCGGCAAAGGCACGACAAACTCTGCGAGGCCAGAGCCACGGATGCAACAGTGGGATTGCTTTTTCAGTTACAGGGCGAGCGGTGCCCCGTATGAGGTGAAGGGAGAGTGCCACAGGAGGGATTGCTGTCACAGGTGAGGTGAAGAAAGCAGTGTTGCCGGGGGGGGTGCCCAGGTGAGGTGAAGGGAGGGTGCCACAGGAGGGGTTGCCGTCACAGATGAGGTGAAGGGGAGAGTGTTGCTGGGGGGTGCCTCAGGTGAGGTGAAGGGAGGATGTTGCAAGGGGTGGCGGGGGGGGGCAGGCGAGTGAACGCAGCCCCAAGTAAGTGAAGCAAGGCCGTCGCAGGGGGGAAAGTAAGGCCAAAAGGAGGGTATCGCAGAAAGGGTGGGACCTGAGGATGGCTCATCCGGTGCACTATTGCCGGGTGTGCTATTGCCAGTGTATTTAATGAGCTCGATGTTGTTCACAACAATCTGTGACACGGTTTAAACCCCGTACACGAGTTCACCCTTCCGGTCCAGGACAGGCAGATCGGGCACTAGATGAGGCACGCCAGCTGCAACGGGAGGACTTTGAGGAGCGCACAGAGAAGGCCCGGTACAGTTATCACCGATTCTGCTGCGGCCTTGGCGCATCACTTTCCTCGAGGCTACGAGAAAGGGGACAAGAGGAAGCCCTGGAAGATCACCTTGACTTTGCTTCGGCCTTGACCTGTCATCTTATCCTGCGCGGGCCCATTTACACACCACCTTCCCACGACACTGATCGTGCAGCCCGGAGAACTTGCTCTCTGGCTTCCCCGTAGAGGTCGCGATCGTGCTGCTCGGCGTGGCGTCCCCGCCTTCCGAGGAAAGTCAGCCCAACTTCCAGACATAACCATGGGCAGTTGTGCACGACAGACCTGGCGCATAGGCGCCGAGGAGTATGAGGAGAGTGGGGACTAAAGCTGTAGAGCTGGGACTGCACCTGCCAGGTGTCGACCTTCAGACGACCCGCCACGTGCAGACGAGAACCCTTGAACACGTGATCTCGAGCCTGCGTGGGTTTGCACTTGCGGATCAGCCATCTGCTTCAAGGCTGCTGAGAAGCCAAACATATATCACGGCAAGGGACATCAGTAGAAGGGTGCGGTCTGTCCAAGCTGAATACCACGTCCTTGAGGCAGTCGGCTGCGAACACCCGGGCGCACTTCGTTGTGCGCGTCAACACGAACACGGGAGAGCAAGAGGGAAGCGCCGGTGCTCTAGCTTGCCTAAGTAGCCACGCCAACCCAACAGGCCAGGAAAAAGTCGTGTGAAGCAGCAAGGGCACGCGCGCGGGGCAGAGATTCTGACGCCCATGCCCGTTCGGAGCAGGCGCTGCGATGGGAAAGCAGGGGTTGGAAGTAAGCACCATTTGCGCCTCTTCTCCCCAGAACTCCAGGGTGTGCCTGGGAAGAAGAAGCACAGAGGTTAGAAGAGGAAGCATTGGCGGCGAGGGTGCGCCTATTTTGAATTTCTGACAGCCCGGAATATCGGTACTCCAGAAAAAAGACGGGCACGCCTCAAATTGCCTCAATTCTATGGATAGATAAGAAGGTAGCTTAAAAATGGTGAATATTCAAGTATGCGAGGCGATATGCTTTCACGTCGGACCACCGGGGGTGGGAGAGGCACCAGTCTGGAGGCTTGTCCTTTCCGTTGCTCACTGCCAGGGTGAGAGACGCAACCATATTGCCAGACTGCAAAACCTTGACTTCAGGGTCCCTGCCGGCGTGGCCTGACAGGCAATCGCAGGCGTCAGGCATCTCAAAAGAAAGCAAGTTTCCACGGAACGCTAAAGCTCAGCGATACTTTGCATGAAAATGTGTCGCAAATTGAGAAGCATAAAGGCGGCCTGGTAGCACACTGCAAATGAATATTTGTTAAAGAACATTCTAGCGTAGCGTAGGTATTTTTTGGTCAGCACTGCCAAGGTGGAAATGAGAACGACTGTTCTCAGCGGTTCACCTATGAGGTGGACGGAGTTGGCAATCGATTGATCCCATTCGACTTCTTTTGGGGCGCTTGAGGAGACGCTATTACTCCTGCAATATAAGCAAACAACGTTCGCAGCGCGAAGATGATCCGACCTTCACTCAGACTTTATACTGTACTGACAACTAAAAGCAGAAGGATCTGTTGACGACACGAGACACGCACCCAGTGTCATATTCGTACTCATAGTTGGCGTAGGTGCGCAGCCTCGCGGCGGGCCGTGGGTGAGAATTGACTCGAGAAAGTAAGAATACGGTGGAGGGAACAGCTGAATCCCTCCCGAAATTCCGAGGGATCCCGAGTGACTGGTTGCCTCTTGCAAAAGTTGTGACCGCTCTTTTAGAAGGGGCGACACTTCGTGCTTCGCATAATGGAGTTGCAGTCTTCATTGTTTTCGCGTATTCGGAAAGGTATGCGGGCAATCCACGGTAGAGACTGGGAAATTTCCTACTGAGAATCATATGGAACTGTCTTCAAGGTGATATGCACGTTGACGCAAGTTCTCCAGCCTAACCGTAAGATGGGAGGGATACGTTCATGTGAATTCTTGCATGAGGCAGTCACGAGTCAGTGACGTGTGGCACGATCACGTGCTTCCGCGCCCGTCACTCGGCCAGGTTTCAATTGCGATCCGATGTTTCAACAAATATCTAATATCTTTTATAGTATCTTGCATTTCTAAGCATAAGATTCGAGATTGAAATGCTAGAGTTAGAGCCTCTTGCCTTTCCTTTGTCTTTTGTATCTCGAGATCGAGCGCGGAGCGGAGGGTTGCGGCTGCTAGTAATGCTGGTTATTTGATCCAATGGATTTCCCGAAATGGGATGATCGCGAGGTTCGCCTTTCTGACCGCTCCCGTTGTTTCGGGAGTGGCGAGAAAAGAATGAAGCGGAAAAGAAGGCGAAAGAAAACAAGACCCCGCGTCAGCATCGGGTCGGAGCCCTGAGTTGAAGACACAGTTTTTTTCTGGGCGGATGGGAAGAAAAAAGAAAAAAGAAAAAACATAGGGAAACAACGTAGACCCATTTCTTTGCGCGACGAATGGGAAAGTATCGTCTAATATTCTATTATCGCGGCTTTATAAAGCTCGCATCACAACGTGTAATGCACATCCTTAAGTATGGATAATCGCACGTTTAGCAATTTACTGAGAGCACTTAGAGCAGACGTAGCGGGCAAACTAGGGATGGAAGGGGCATGTGCGGCATGCCATTGGGTCGCCAATTGAGTCTATTTTCGATAGGTACTTCATGCTAGAACAAACACACAATGAAGCACTACAAGCAAACCGCATCCAAGCAACTCTCACATATGTTGTGAGATATAATATAACGTATTATATCGGGGCGGTCACTGAATAGTTTTCATACAAGTGTAAACTGATTATAAGAGATAAACGAATATAAGGTGTCTGTGACCTAGGGATCTGTCACCTAGTACTGTACGAGTACTGGTACAGCTAACGGGAGTCAGAATAGTTATGACCTACGGGTCACTGAATCCAGCACACCACCCTGTGACTGTACATAGTGCTGTTACAGGTGGCAGAGAGCGGAGCACAGACAAAGCAAATTGTTCCGAAACAACAAACAGCTAAGAGCTGGAAACTGCTAGAGGGAGGCCTGTGCTTTAGCCAGGGCGGTCCCTTTCTAAAACTGCTGCTAGGATACTGCTTGCAAGCTAAGTTCCTACAGCTCAATTTCGCAGATACTCAGCCACTTTGAAAGTGGTCTACAAAGTTGCAGAGTTCACCAGAGTTGAAGAAGTCGTCAGTGTCAAAGAAGTTCAACCAGAACCAGAGTCCAGAGGTCATAATCCAAAACCAGAGTCAAGAGACCAGTGTCCAGAACCAGAAGCCATAACCATAATCCAGAATCCAAGACCAGAAACCAGAGGCAGGAAAAGACTCGTAGAGCAAAATCAGAAATTCCGAAAATTGAAAATCAGAATTCAAACCCGCCGAAACCAAAGATGGAAAAGAAATGCCGAAAGTAAAATAGTACGGCAAGGCGGGCAGACTGTTGGCAGTCACCCCAGTGGGATGTACCGCTGCGGTGAATTCAGGGGCTCGATCGAGCACCACCGAACCCTGAACCGCTGACACACATGCAAGACACATGAGCGCGGGCAGGGCTAGAGATGCTAAAGAGGAGACCCTCGGCAACGTTGCCACACCGACACGTGACCGTGTAGCCGGTGGGGCCGAGGGAATCTCGTCTCCGGAAAAGGAATAACCGTCGGAGCCGTCGTCATCGTCGATCACGGAAAGCTCCCCCGGGTGAATCGAGCCGCGAGAAGGCTCAATTGAACATAAATGAAGGGAAGGGTCAGGGCATCCGGGCATCACCCGGTCCATAATGCCTATTCTAAAAATATTACGGTGGGTATACCCACCGTAATGTGAAACTTTGCATGCTTGTACCGACCGCGCAAGTAGGCTGCGGGGGTCAAACCTATGAATTTTCTGTGTCCCAAGAGGTTGATTAAAGGCTGGAAAACTTAATTTGCACGACTCCGATAAGTTTTGGTCACATGCCACACCCTTGAAGTTGGAGAAATTACGGTGGGTAGGAATTATCCCTTACGGTGGGTATACACGATTAACGTTATTTGTAGACTCCTGGAGCTAGGTATAATATCGAGATACTTATTCTTTCGTTATTTACTTTGATTTTGGTATATGACCGACGTACCTTGGGGTACACATGAGCTGCCGCCTCGCGGACCTCCACATATCGCACGTTCAAAATCAGGTAGCATGCACACCAAAAAGATAATATTCACACTGCTGTATTACAGGTGCACCACCGTTATTTTCTAAACTACGGCGCTGCATTCCTTGGTGATTACCTCGAGGCCGGGCTCTCTCAACTGGGTCCTGGTTCTCGACTAAGACTAAAGCTCGACTCGCGGGGTTTGTAGAAGGAGCGGTCACGTCAGAGAAGGGCGTTTGGGGCGGACCCCCCACCAAATATTCAAGAACAAAGTCCTCGCCCTTCTCAGGGTTATCTCCATCCAATTCGAACGTGATCCCGTATCGTTTTCCCGAGGGCTTCGCCGCGTCATATGACGTCACCACCGTTTCGAGAGGGTGCTGTAAGGGGTCCTCGCAAATATCTTAAAATTTTTGAATAGCACATTCCCTTCCACAAGCCCCGGCGGGCACGAGCAGCGTGCGACCTACCAAAAGCTCATTGAAGCTCATTGTTTTTAGGTTTTCTGAGTTTGGGTTTCGCTTTTTCTCACCGATAAGCCATTTCTGGCGCATGTGGAGGCTCCATAGAGGTTTATTGGAGTGTCTAGAACAAGTTGGCCACTGGTGACATGCCGTGATTCGCAGCCAATCAGCGGGAATTGTTAATACCCTTCGGGCGGGTATACCCACCGTAAGCACCTCTTACGGTGGGTATACCCACCCTTCGTAGAATAGGCAATAAAAGACACTCGTAGCGGTTCCTCGAAAGGAGATCCGAAAGAAGCGGGGTCCGATGCCGAAATAGGGTAAAGCCCCGTGTCGACCTCGCGATTGGCAGGTGGTGGCGCATCGCACACCACCTGCGGCACAGACAAAGTGCCGATGTGCAGCGGTGGTTGCTCACCAGATGCGGTAGCACCACCGACTTCTGCAGCCGTAGCCGCAGAACGTAGGGACGCAAGGACGCCTCGTGCATCTGAGAGCACATCCTCCATGTCGGCGCCCGAAGCACCACGACCCAAGCCCGCATAGTGTGCACGCAATCCCACGTCGTGCAGTACCGGATAGGTGAAAGGCTCAGGATCATTACGCACCAGTGGCTGGTCGTGCTCGTGGCACAGGACAGCGAAGTCCTCGTCGTTCTCGTTGTCGAAGGCCGTCTGGAAGGCCGAAACCACCTCGTCTAGGTCCATGGCGGCATCCCGTAGGTCCACATCGCACGAACCACACACCTCAGGGCAACGTGCAGTGTCGTGAAAGTGCCCAGGGCAGAGGGGGCACTCCTGAACGAATGCCGAGGACGCGGAGTGAAAAGAAATGCTCCTAGCACCCTGCGGCTTCATGCCTTGAGGCCAATTCCCGCCCTTCGGGAGCGGTGATGCCGCGAAGCGTTGCTTCCAACCCACGTGACGATTACGTCCGTGAAACTTACCGTCGGTCCGACGGTTCCGCTCGTCGCGCCACTTGGACGGTGGAAATTTTACACCACCGCCCCCATGCCTACGGTGAAAATCACTCCGTGGCGGCGGTATGTCGGGTGCAATCCCGCGCTCGTCATGACGGAGGGAGGTGAGTAGGGTAGAGGCCTCACCAATGATACGAGCGAACTCCTCGAGGAAGTCCGAGATGTCACTCTGTCCGTCACCTGCGTAAGCCAATCCGAGAGGCGTGTGCGTCGGGACAGGCGCGGCTGCCTTGGGGCGGGTGGAAGGGCCATTAGGGTTCGCGCACCACCACACCTCTAGAACGTGAGTGTACACCTCCTCGATGCTCACCTTCGCCAACTCGGTGTCCAGGCGAAGCGGGGTAATTACCTCCTTGTAAAACTCGACGTCCAGTGCTGCCAGGAGTTGCCTTTTGGCTGCTTCGTCATCCAGGGGGCCCGCTCCGCTAGCCGCGATAGCCTTAAGGCATTCGTCGAATTGTGCAACCAAGGGCTCAGGGTCATTAGAAGAACCAAAAGAAATGCTTAAGAGTTCTTCATGGTGGCGGAGCGGCCGATGCCCAGGCGGCAGCAGCCGCTTGGTGATTTCCAGGAGTGCACGCTTACCGTCGCGCGGAGAAATCCGAGCGGAAGCGTCAACCCACCTTCGAGCTGGAGAGTGTGGCGTTGTCAAAGAGACCAACGCACGAAGTAAAATGTCGTTGAAGATCGGGTGAACCTCCTTGGTGACGTCCACGAGGTCAAAGATGTCCTCGTTGGCGTTGTCCTTGTTGACAAACGATGCTTCCAAGGCAGTAACCAAGGAATCCCAAAGAAGTTGTCGATGAGGTTCACTTCCGGAAAATGAGGACGCCTTAGTACCTAAGGTGTCCTTCGCAACACGCTTCACAACGTCAATGTCCCAAGACGATTGCAAAACGGCATTGCTGCGTGTCCTGTCAGCAGCAGCGAGTGCGACATTCGCTGACTGCGGGGTGCTCTTGTAGCGAGCACCCACGTTCCTAGCAAAAATTGAATCCAGGCGCATCCGAGCGCCCATGGCCGGTGTTCCAACTGAGGATGAAGTCATCAGAATAAATTCCTATAGGAGGGGGGTTGGGGGAAAGGCGAGGTGCAAATTGTAAGGTGGCGGGCGACCGTAATGCAGTTGCGGAGTAAGGAGAAGAAGGGGTCGAACGAAATCAACGAAGTCGGACACGCGACGGCCAAGGAGATGTTGACAAAGGTGATCAAGCTCAGTCTAAAACAAAATCCAACGCGGACACTCGAAGAAGTTGCCGAAAGTCCCGACTCGAAATCTCACCGCAACATGGTGCAAACCGCACGCCCTAAAGTGGCCAATTCAACACCTCGCGAGGCCCCAACGCCCCGCCAAGCGGAAAAGCTTAGCCAGTCATGGCAAAGTCAGCAGTGATAAAAGCGGGGTAATACCCCATAACCTGTGAGATATAATATAACGTATTATATCGGGGCGGTCACTGAATAGTTTTCATACAAGTGTAAACTGATTATAAGAGATAAACGAATATAAGGTGTCTGTGACCTAGGGATCTGTCACCTAGTATTGTACGAGTACTGGTACAGCTAACGGGAGTCAGATAAGTTATGACCTACGGGTCACTGAATCCAGCATATGTTAACCCTTAACCGTGATATTGTGAAGCTATACACGAGATAATACGACTCGAGTGGTATAGCTTGCTGGATTTGACACTGTGACACCCGCAACTGTCACATGCCACTTCCTATAGTAGCCAGGGTGACCGTCACCAGTAGACGGGAAACAACCGCTAGGTATTTATGTTATCTCTACTTTTATCAAAGGCACTTTACCGTTCTGATATTGTAACCCTCTGCTGAAATCTGTATAGGCAGCCCTGACTGGGAGTCCCGGTCAGGCCCCTATGACAGATCCCTAGGACCAACACTGGACTGCTGACTGATCTGTAGGTTCGTACTGTGACACACGCGGTGTCACAGGTAGGCTAGACTCCGAGACCGTCCGAGACCGTTCCGGGTATATCTAGCTTAGGGTTTATTTATCTTATACAGTTTATCCACACGAGTACGGGACTTTCTGATATCTAGTGTACTTGGATATTCCGGTAGGTCGTGGCCCCATCCACGCTTTTATTCCACTTGCTATCTTGGCCATGATTGGCTAAGCAGCCGCTTGAAGAGGTGGTGCGCACTTGCGCGTTTGGGTGCGACTAGGATTTGGGACATGGCTTTACGGTAGACGTCTTTTTTGCGGCTGCGAGTCATGGGCACCGCGCGTTGCTATTGCTCGGTTTTGGCAATGTTCATCTACGTTATTTTACCTGCCCTGATCCCGCTGGTTTACGTATTTTGGGCTGGTGCTCCGGACACCTTCGACCACGACGACATCTGCAAGTGCCCCACGCTCGTTTCGCCTCTCCGCACGTTCCGCCGTTACGCCTTTCCTACATTTCCGCCACAACGCCCAAACGTGCTGCCGCGCATCATCTTTTCTCTGGCTTTCAGAAGTATGGCGACATCTACTCGAGCTCGCAAGCGCCTATTGAAGGATTCCGACTTGGACGCCTCGATACGGCTTATAGATGCGGTTCGGGACACCCCAACCGCTAGCACCCCGCCTGTGGTGCCCCCTGCTGCTTCCAGCAACAGCGACACCGCTGTCGCGTTGCGGAAGCACCTTGTTGACCAGCATGCCGCGGTCGACATGGTCTACAAGGGGCGTTTACATCGGGCTTGGGCCAAGGGTATCCGCGAGGATATCCTTGGTTCCAAGAAACATCATTATCGTGGCACTGATGACGCGGACCGCCTCTCCGAGCTAGTGGTGCAGCTTCGTACCGAGTTTCAGTCCGCTGGGCTGGACTTGGCTCCCTTTGACCTCGACGACCCCACCTCTCTGGTTATTGAGAAGGTTAATGGGCTTCTCTACGACGTGTTGGCCCTCGTCGTGGAGCGCAACTCCGTGGCGGACACCTGGCTTCGCGGTACGGACTCCTCGGCTGACCGAGATGGACGTCGTGCCCTTGTCGACATTATCAAGGGGAGCGTGCCTGCCGCGCTACGTGAGAGCCACCAGCAGGAGCACGCGGCTCTACGTTATCCCGCAGGCGTTGACCCGCAGCCCATCTTGGCTCGTGAGCAACGTCTGGTGCGGGATAACCGCGCTCCTGACTGGCAGCCCACCGACGAGACCCGCAAGCTGTCGCTCTACAGCCGCCTCGACCCGATCTTCTTCTACGCGGCGGTGAAGGTGCGGTACCCGCTTGCGGGTGACCTCGGCGGGGTCACTCTCCGCTCACTTCAGGCCCTCGTCGTGGCCATCTTTCAGGCCTGGGCGCAGTCGGACGATGGGGTGGCAGTGCGTGAGAAGCAGACGCTGGGGGCGGGCGGTAAGCCCTCCGCGCTTATCACGTCGTCTGAGTACGCCGTTCTCCTCGACGAGATCGCCGCCTTGAAGGCGCTCGTGCGGGACAATCGTGCGGGCGCGGTTCAGCGACAGCAGCAACCACAGCCGCGCGGTAAGCAGCATCCGCGAGGCCATCGGGTGGGTGTGCACGCGGCACCGCCTGTGGGGTTCGACAGGGACAACATGAAGGCGAAGCCCCTTTGCCACCGTTGCCGCAAGGCGGGCAAAGGGGACGCCTATCACGCGTACCGCGACTGCCCTCTTGGTGGGCGCCAGCATTCGTCGGCCACGGCAGCGGCCTTCTGCATTCCTATTGAGGAGGAGGATGCGGAGGGTCTACACACTCTGGCACTTGTGCAGGTCTTCCAGGAGGCTGCGGATGATGGTCCGGAGGCCTTTGCCCGTGCGGCGTCGGCTTACGGTCCTCCCGCTGTGCTTTCCGCGGGCGGGATTGGCGGCATCGACGTGTCGGCCTACGGCTTCAGCGTGCAGCCTGCGGCCGACGGCGCGGACGACGAGGACATCTTGCGGCGGCTTGATGCCCTCACCACTGAGGTTCAGGCCGCCCAAGACAAGGTACATTTTACCCACGCATCTTTCATTCCTGGGAGCGGAGCGGAGGTGCATGCATCGGCTCTGGTGTGTGGCCCTGCCGCTGCGGTGGGGATCACACCGGAGGGGCAGGTTCCGGCAGGTGGTGCGGCGGCATCGGCGTCCGCCGTGCCGGCCCCTGCTATGCCTGTTTCGCAGGTGGAGGATGTGGAGCCCGCGCCAACTCAATCGGCGCGGGTGACCACCACGGAGGCGACGTGCGGTGAGTTCGGAGGCTTCGTGCAGACGGTTAATCACGCCGCCGTCCACCCGTCTGACCTGACAGGCTATGACACGGACGACTACGAGGATTTCGCGGACGGTACTTTCGCGGTGAAGCCGCGGGCTCCGGCCGGTGCTGTCGGGTGCGGTGTACCGCCGTTCGGCTTTGGCAAGCCGGCGATCGGAGCTCTAGCGGTGTTTTCTCTCTTCTGCATTTCTTTTGCAGGTGTAGCTGTTTCGGCTTCCACGGCTTCTGCTGTGTCAGCCTCTGCGTTGGCTACGGAGATGCCTTCGCCTGGTGGTGATCTCGATTGAGAGATTCCGTCATTTTACTCTACCCATGATTTTGTTGATTCAGTGCACCCGGCTCAGGGTTGCTTGTTGGCTCACGATGTGCTACCGCTTCAGCCGCCCGAACCTCCTGACACTGTGAGCCTGCTAGCCTTTCAGGATTTGTCTCAGGCGGATTTGGGAATTGGCATGGCCTACTACTACGGCATGGCCTTACATGAGAGCGGTCCCCTCGATGTTGAGCACTACTATGGAGCTGGTTTCTTTACATCCTACTATGGTATGGACTTCCGTGAGGCCACCGCTGACTACTATGATGCTGTTGATTGACTCCTTGCTCACTCTGGAGGCACACCAACATGGTGGTGTGCAGAACTCCCGTGACCTCAAAGACTTCTTCAATCTGGTTTATGTTTTGCTTTGACTACTTTATACTCTTCAAACTGACTTGCTAGCACGGTTCCTTTCACTTGTTTAGCGGTGCCTTAATTGCCCGTATGTTTCTGCTCACGTGCTACCTAGAGGTTTCCAATTTGTGTATCAGAATAGCACAGTTGGATTGGCAGTTAGACTTGTCACCTAGCTTCTGCCCTGACACTAACATCATACATTTTCTGACTCTCCTAGCCAGTCACCACCCACAGTGCTGGGGTGGTGTGCTGAAATCTGTATAGGCAGCCCTGACTGGGAGTCCCGGTCAGGCCCCTATGACAGATCCCTAGGACCAACACTGGACTGCTGACTGATCTGTAGGTTCGTACTGTGACACACGCGGTGTCACAGGTAGGCTAGACTCCGAGACCGTCCGAGACCGTTCCGGGTGTATCTAGCTTAGGGTTTATTTATCTGAGACAGTTTATCCACACGAGTACGGGGCTTTCTGATATCTAGTGTACTTGGATATTCCGGTACCCTCAACTCGGGGTTTATCTCTCCAGCTAGATATATATTACAGCGGAACTATATATCTGACAGGTTTGGCCCCACTTGCGCTTTATTTAGCCACTGCGGGATTGCCACTAAGGCTCCTAATCGGTTTGAAAGCGTGCCATCAATCGATTTCGATATATCACTAATTTTGATGGATCGATAGTGATATCTAATTTCCCTAATCGATCGATAATGATTTAGCTCAACCGATATCGATCGATACCAATACCCGCCCTTCAGCTACATCGATCGATACCGATTACCTCGCCATGCCAATCGATCGACACCGATATTGCAATATTTACAGTGATTATCGATTGATCGGGGACATCGATATATATGTACACGGGAAGGAGGGTGACAATGCATATTTCTACCTATCTCTACATTCTACATTAAACACAGGGAACAAACTATGGAGTCACTGCACCTCTTACGAGCAGGGCATAACTACTATTGTCACGGGGGACTAGATATCCAGTACTGCCCCCTGTATGGCATTCCTCGATGCATGTGACAGATGACTGCATTATTCGGCTCGAGACCGCGAGTCACAGCGATAGAGACCGCGAGCCACGTGTTAGAGTACTCGAGCATTACCGTAGCCGTACTCGTACAGCCTTACAAAGCGCACGTAGCATAAGCAACTTAGACTCTCTTACTCTCATATGTTATATCTTTTACAGACATATATCACCCGTTACAGCCTCATATTTTTTGCTTACAGCGATAGTTATAAAACACCGATATACAGAATATTCTACCCTGTATGTGTTTCAAACTATCTATTAGGTTATGTTAAACCACCTCGCACCACTGCTTTTTCTGATCTCACGCCCGATTTCAAATTAGCCGCGAAACGCGCGTTTAACTGGCAGTCGGCAAAATTATTTGATGATTGCCTTTTGCGGTTGAACTGACACTCCGCAGGTCGACCCGGCGTTAATTCTACATTGCTTTTACCTTCTATGATTGGGAATTCTTTTACGATTGCCCTCTCGGCCTTTCATCAAACTTCAATGTGAAAACGCGTCTTTAATTATCACATCGCTCTGCCAAAATTTGAGGGACGCCTTAGATTTTAGCTTCATTACGAGCAATTACGGCGGAAGCGCTGGCCAATTTTTTGAAAATTGCTAAAACTTGACAAAAGTCTCCATCTCCAACCTTACGAGAACGACAAGCGCAACATCGTTACCTTCACCAACTCCAACGGTCTGGAAGGTCCACCATGTCGTCGTTCACACCTACAACAACACCGGGATCCCAACCACCAACTGAAGAGCGTAACTCACAAGCTCAACGACGTTTATTTACTTCACGTCAACCTCTTGCGACATCTCCAACGCTCGAAGAAATCTCCATCACGACCAACGCCCTTCTCCAAGATGTACATGCGCTCACCGCCACCGTCGCTGAGCTCTCCACCACCCTCGCCTCGCTTGGATCTGCATTTCAACGCTCATCTGCTCAAACCGACGAGATCTACGAGAATCGCGTCACGAAGGAAGAACTCAACGACATTAACCAACTCAACGAGACTGTCATCAACGACCTCATCAAAGTACGAGACGAGTGCAAGGACGCCACCTTACTGGCTCGCACTCTGGCGAGTAGAACTACTACTCCATCTTCGACGCCATCTTCAGTCGTCATTACTTCGGACAAGATGTTTGACACCACGAAGGAATTGGAAACTATTCCTGAAGTAACGCCATTGCAACATCGAGATGGCCACGCACTTCCCCCAACCAGGATCAAGCACATCATGGACGACAACACCAGCGCCTACAACACGCGCTCCACTACCCCTGACGTCGCTCCACTTCTGAAACAACTGAAGACCGCCTACTACGCCCTCACCGATATTCACGAGCGTCAGCAACAACGAGATCTCCAATTGAACTTTCTCACCACGGGCGGCGACATTGTCTTCAAGAGATTCTGTGACGCCCTGACCCGTGTCCTCACCGCCACTCGACCTGGCCACGCCCCAGCACTACTTAATCTTCAACGCCGACTGAAGGACGAAGCCTACGACGGTATCTCCAATGGTCTTCTGGCTCAACTTCTGCTTGCGGCTACTTGTGGCAACACACAAATTGTGTTGTCACAAATTGTACAGAGCTCCCCGCAGGCTCAAGTGGACGGGAGACTGCTGTTACTTCACGTGCACTGCCGCCTGATTACCTACCCCCCCTCCCTGGACAACTCCTTCCTCACCAAGGCCAAAGCCCTACGGATCTCTGAGTCCGAGGACCCCGCCGTGAAGCTCAACACCTTCACCACCCTCATCGGCAACCACAGGCAGCTCCACCCCGCCTTCTCTGGACAGCAGGAGCAGGAGGTCCTCATTGAGATCTTGCGGGCCTCCCAGGACTCGGCTGAGCACCTGTTTTCCATCCCCCTGTACTTCGAGGTCATCCGTGCCTACGACGAGGAGAACCGCTTGACCTCCTCTGGCTACCCCGGTGGTCTTCAGAAGTTCATTGAGGCCATCGGGAAGGTATGGTACACCCAGGGCTCTGCCCACCATTACCAGCTCCCTGGCTCTTTATCCCGCCCCGAGCTGCCTCCATGACGGGGGAAGTCCGTGAGGGAGGGCGCGGCTCGGCTGACAAGGCCAAGCAGAAGGAGAAGCACCCTAACGGGAAGGGCGGCAAGGGGGGCAAGGGGGGCAAGGGCGCGCACCCTCGGACTACCACACCACCCCCATCCAGGCCCCGCTCACCACTACGGGGCGGCACCAGGACTGACTTCCTCGAGCACGAGAAGGCCCTCTACAAGGCGGCCAAGCTCAAGCACTCCGGCTCCACCAACAAGGACTCCACCCCCTCTGGCACCTGGCAAGGCCTGAAGTTCACCCCCTCCGACCCCAATGACAAGTCCATTGGCCACCCCTGCCGCTCCTGCAAGTTCAAGCACGGCAAGACCGTCACCCACTCCCTCGGCAGGTTCGGCTGTCCCTGCACACTGGCTGAGAAGGCCGACATGTGGGTGAAAGCCGCCCCCTCCATCTGTGAACCATGTTTCCGCCCCCCATCCCTCCACACCCGCACCCCCTGCCACCCCCACCCCACCCCCCTCCGACAGTGCTTCAGCCAGCACCGCATCCGAGCTGGCAGCCCTCCGGCAAGAGGTTGCACAGCTCAGAGCAGCCACCCCCCCGCCTTCACTGCTTGAGCTACACCATCCTGCTAAAGCGATCTCGGCTTCCGAGGCAGACCCGGGAGTTTGAGGAGGCGAGTGGCCCGCCCTCGGCAAGCCTGGATCCCACAGATATCTGGCCCGTCACCTCACCACCTCCCTCGGCTTCGGCCAACCACTCCCCAACCCCTTCAGCTCTCTCTCTCCCCCTCCGCCTCTCCACCGACACCCAGTTCTCCTTCCCCGGCCGGAGCCTCCCTCCTTGCCTGCAGGTACTTCGACACCGTCACGGCTACTGACTTGAGGGAGGACCCCGACCACGAGGACCCCTCTTGGGAGAAGACAAAGCGGCAGGGGAAGCGGGACAGGGAGAAGCAGAAGAAGGCCAGGCAACCGCAGCAGATGCATGGCCGGCAGCACTAGGCAGCTGAGTCACTGGCTTCGGCCAACAGCACCGCCACCGTCCCAGTCCAGACAGACATCACCGTGGACTGCAACACCCAATGCCCTGTGCCCTACCTGGCTGACCTCCTGACCGGCAGCACCTCAGTGGCCTCCACCATCTCCGAGGACACTCTGGACACTGCCACCACCCCTCCCACCTCCACCCCTCCCCACCACCATCACCACCTCCCGACTGCCACCAGCCTGAGCCTCAGGCTACTGGTATCCCCCCAGCCACCACAATTGCACCTGACATTGCATCCGTTCATACTGCAGTGCCTGGGATGGGGATGCATTGGGAGGGCACGCATACATGCCGGCTCCACACTGCCGCCGTATACACCGCCGCACCACAGCCTAGCTGTAACACTCCCTCGGTTACACGCACCCTGGTAGCCATTGCCATGCACTGGTTCTCCTTCACGGTTGCTGTGCTCCTCACACTTTTGCACATAACACTAACGTACACATTCTATATGTCACCTCGGCCGGCTACCTCCTTCTCACAGCCGGCCCCTGCCAGTGCTTCGGCATCGGCCAATGCCTCCACACAGCCAGCCTCCGGTGGTGCCACGGCACCGGCTACTGCCTCCACACAGCCAGCCTCCGGTGGTGCCACGGCACCGGCCATTGCCTCACCTCAGCCGACCTCCGGTGGCCTTGCCGCACCAGCTACTGCCTCTCCACAGCCGGCCTCCGCCAGTGCTACGGCACCGGCCAACCACACGCCACATTTGCCCTCCGGTGGTGCCACCGCAGCTCCCACCACACTCAGTGAGCCAGCAGCTGCCTCCACACCGCCCCTGGGACACAGTGCCGATGAGGCGCTTGTGGGCACACCCACCGATCACACCGTCTATACTGACGGTGCAACCGCCGCTGACACCCCTACATCTCTCAGCACTGCTCCGGAGGTCGACACTACAGTGGCCTCTGAGCAACCGCCTCCTACACCCGGTGCCCCTGACAGCTCCCCAGCCCCCTCGGATGATACACCATACCCCGGGCTTGAGAGTCTTGGCCAGTGGGCCGATGTCTCCGAGTCAGACTGCGAGTCAGACACCGATCGAGGGCTATCCGCCCCAACACACACCTCCTCCTCCAGTATCCGACACTGCCGGTACGGTGCCTGCTCAGCCCACTGCCGATAGGGCAACTACAGTACACGGGCTACAGCGGGCACCCTGCCTGCATTGGCGGACACTGACCGGCTGGCTGCTACCTCAGACACACACATGCAGCCCCCGGTCCCGTCCACAGTGCAGGCCTGTGCCGTCACACCGGATTTCGAATTCCCTCCTGTCCCTGAATCTCAGGAGGACACCTCAGAGACCACTACTATGTGGAAGCAGTTCATGACAGACACCTCGAGCTGCACTGACACACCCCGGCCCCGGACAAACAGCTCACACCCTCCAGAGCACTCTCAGTGGGATTTCTCAGTTATGCCACCTCCCTCCTTCCATCAGCTTAGTCAGTTCCTTGAGAACTACAGCCTAACACACCCCTCATATTGCACCGACGACCCTGATGAGGATTGCTTGGGCCCAGTTTGAGGTCTTTGATGACCACCATTTGGGCCCCACAGATCAGCACTGAGGTCTACGACCCTGCGGTTGCAGCGCCGTGGGGAGAGACCTCAGCTGCACCGACGGTGCCCCGCACTGTCACCACGGCACACCGGTGTTCCTCCCTCTGCTTGGGAAAGGCCGCCGTGCCTCTAACACGCACGGACACCTCCTTGTAGATTCAGGAGCCTCACATCTCCTCCTGAATAACAGGGAGCTCTTCACTGAGTTGTCCCCGGGCACCTGAGCACCTCCAGCATGACTACAGCCTCAGATAAGCATTACAGGCCTCACAGTGTCGGCACAGCCTCCCTTGATTTCCAGTACACCGACGGCAATTGGATCACACTCCCATTCCTCCAAGCCTTCTATGATCCAAATGCCCCAAACCTCCTCTCAGTCCGCCAGATGCTCACACACGGAGCCCGCTCCCCTGACTTCATCGACCTCACATGGCACCACGGTGCTTCCCTCTTTGACCTCTATGACACTGGCAGAGACTATGTTGTCCACCCCAGCAGCTGGCGAGCCACCCCGTCTGCCCACTCCATCGCACAGAGGAGACCCCTCCTGCAGCCTGCTCCCTCAGAGCTTGCAGAGAAGGGCACGGTTGACTGGATGGTTGCTAGGTCCGCCTACAGACAGTTTGCCCAGCACAGTCCACACGGCTATTGTGACACAGACCTCTACACAGACGGCATCCCCTACCCACGGGGTAACACACCGTGTCAGCATTACTACTCCCTCCAGGACCCTGCTGAGGACCATGTCTGATGCGGGCGCTCTTTCTGGGCCAACCCGCCCTTCATCAACTCCATCATCCAGAGGATGTTAATGAAGATGCTAGAGGACTTCTGGTTAGACCCTAATAACACCTCATACACGGTGTGTCTCCGGAAGTCACCATCCGCAGCCTGGTGGCCACTCACCTCCTATCACTTTCAGGAGATAGCCACCATCCCTGCCAGCAGGCACACCCGGCTTCTTCTCCCGCCCTCGTGCTGGTACCTACTCCCCCCAGGACCTCACAGATGCAGGAGAGGAGGGCGGTGCTGACCGTGTATTCAGGGGGTTCCGTTCGACACCATCATCCTTTTCAAGGATGCCACCACAGTCCCCAGGATTGACCCTCATCAGTACCTCCATGCCTGTCTGGGCCACTACTCACACCAGTACATTGCTCACCTCTTCTCACAGGGGCTTCAGTTTGCAGTACCCAGACGACACCTCTCCATGAAGACACTCAGGACTATCCTGTCAGGCTGCGGGTGTGCTCATTGCAACACCTGGAATGCCAAACGCCCAGGACCCTTTAATGTATTTGACAGAGCCAACCGCAGACCGCCTCCGGCTTTGCCAGCCAACCACCGGCCTGTCAAATGGGAACAGTCCAAGCCATTCCAGCACATATTTGCTGACATTTGGGGCCCATGCAAACCCCCTGGCTACGACGAGTCAGTCTTCATCAGTGCCTTTAAGTGCCCCGTCACAAAAAAGGCCTTCGGATTTGCCTCGCCTTCTAAGGGAGGCCAATACTTCCACCTCCAGTCTGTCCTTGATGACATTCAGTCCCACGGCTTCACACCAGAGACCATCACTTTCCACACAGACTGTGCCACAGAGTACGCATCAGAGGAGATGAAGACATTGCTCCGACAGTACCGCATGCGTCACGAGACTGGTTCGTCATACATGCACGAGTTCCAGGCTCAGATTGAGGTGCTCTGGAGAGACATGCAGAAGATCATGAACAGCACCATGCGCACATATGATGCCCCGCTGTACTCATGGCCTCTTGCTGCACTCCATGCCATTAACACAGTCCGCAATGTTATGCCTAACAAGCACATTGGGATGGACACACCTCATCTCAGATACACTGGCCGTCACTTCGACTGCACCGAGCTCCGGCCCTTCTGGTCCGAGTGCAATGTCTGGCAGGACCCCGCACAGCGCTCTAAGGCAGGAGCCAATACAAAGCTGACACTTCGGCTAAGCTCCAGGCTAAGAGCAAGCCATACCGCTATGTCGGGAATCTCACACCAGGCAACTATATATGCTTTGACACAGTGAAAGGGAAACTCAAGGCTCTCTCTAAGCCTACGTTTGTCACTGACCCTAATCTCATGGCTAAGACACTTGCCAACACTCACAACACTCTGGTTGATCCCGCCTCCACAGCTATCTTCACAAAGAAGCTGTACGTATATACCCCATCCGACGCCCCACAGCCCTCTCCTCCCCCGACATCCTCGAGCTTGCATGCAGCACCCACGAGACAGAGACCTTTGCCTATGTCAAGGTCCAGTGTGCTAAACTCAGACATCCGGAGATCCGGTATGGGTGAAGCTCATACACTATCTCCAGCTGGCCAAGAGCCACTATGCCACTCTCATCAGCTGGCTACTGCCCCGCAGTCCTTGTGGGAGGACCAGATCCGGATCTGGTCCTCCCACAAGGACCGCTTTTCAAATAATTTAATTGGTCACTTACCGATATTTGTGGTCGCTATCCCATGAAAGGTGGTATATATAGGTCCTATATTAATTTATTTGAACGCTGGTTTGGCATATATCCATCCCATATATCCATGACGAACGCATTTCAAACCTCTACACTCAAAATTTTCAAAACGGACTTTTTGGAACATTCAAAATGTGGCAAATTAGTGACTCATCTTCAATAATCTTTTACCAATCATATATCAACACTACACCTGCGCGGATACCATCAAGTTGAACCTATACATATGTCCCAATCATATTTGGGCGGTAGGCCCGGTTGGAATGCATATATTGGCTCATTGGCTCGTTGGCTCGTTGGCTTCCCCTCTAATATATTGGCTCGTTGGTTTCCCCCCTACAACAGTGGTCACGCGAGCTGACCAGCCAGCCATCATAATTGCTTGCTAGAAGGCATATATCGCAAGGTTGGTGTGTGCAGCACATTAAATCTTCAAGTATATATGGCTACTATCCAACAGTCCTTCCCCAAGGACTAAATTGAAAACTAGTCCTTGGGGAAGGACTAGCGCCGTCGATTTTTTTGGGACGACCTAGCCAATGCCAGTGACCCTATGGCTCGGTTTGTGTCATCAATAATGTGACCTAAACTAAGTCCCTTAATGCCCCATTGGCCACGGAATGGCGCATGTTGTTGTCGGTGGACGCCCATGTGGCATGCACCCTACTATTTCCATGAAATCCATTCAAATTGCCAAGCTGATTTCAGTACCTGATTTTCATGATTTTTTTGGGAGATTTCTAGGTCCCAGATAGGTGCCGCAAGTGGTAATATTGCACAAGTAAAGCCTATCCAATGATAGGTGGGCGTGGCGGTGAGTTGGGATTATGCCATTGGTCGCTATATGGCTACTGCTTGGTGGTACTTGTCATATTTATATCAGCTGGAACTGCTTAAGTATGGGGCCACAATGCCCAAATTGCAGCTTTGCATGGCCCATATCATGTGATCTATGGGACATATTACAAATAGTGAGCATAGTGATGCATAAATATGACTTCAAACTATACCTCGGTATTTTTTTTTGGGAATTTTCCAACCATTAGGGTGCGTGTTATTGAATATTTTGCTCGGATTTTGGGTCGAAAAATGTCAGAATTCAGCATTTTCGTCTTAGTGGTGGTGTTTACCATGCGCTGAGAGCATAATATATCGTCATTATGATAAAGCCTATCCGACACTAGATGGGAAGGATGGCATGGCCTGATCGCGTCATGGTGACCTGAAATCGCGACCTGACCTCATCAAGGCGTGACACGAGCGTTGTCACGCTCGTGTCGCCGGCGATTTTTGGCGAAGTCCAAACGACCGCTCCCTAGATTCGATGGTGCCTCGACTTTTGTTGTTAAATCCCTGAAACTCGACTCTCTGCGCTACAGTTCCTACGATTGGGGCATGCCCGCCGCGCGGCGGGCATGCCCCATGGTATCCCCCACTGCGAACGGCTTTAACAAATTTTAACCTTCGCAGCGCCCGCCCTTTACCTTTACCTCTTACTTACTTTAATTCTTCCTCGCAAAAATGCCAGGCGCGTGCAAAGTCGCCGATGCTGCTTCGGAAAAATATATTCAGAAAGTCCTACACCGCACGCGAAGAGATGAGACGGATGCCGACGGCTTCTGGTTGGTAGACCTCTGCGTGGACTGCAAGTTCGACATCCTGAAATGTCGTAAAGAGATCGAACGCTGTCGCAAACACCATGCTGGACCGAACTGGTACACCGTCGTCTTCCCAGCATGCGGCGACTGCTTGGTGGAGTACACCACCGTGGCCAAACGTGGTGGCCAAACCACGACGCATGTTGTATGGTACGCATTCTAACCTGCCTGCGCTACCTTTCGTCGGCTTCTGTCTTCAACCTCATCGTGCCTTTCTTTTCTTCCAGGATCAAGTCGCGGGACCAGGATACCGGCCTGTACACCATTCAAGACGCCCCCCTCCCCTCACGCGATCCATTTTTTGGAAGCATTTAAGTGCTGTGAAGTGAACATTTCGCGGGAAGAATGGAATCTAGGGAGCGGTCGTTACGACTTCGCCAGAAGTCGCCGGCGACACGAGCGTGGCAACGCTTGTGTCACGCCTTGATGAGGTCAGGTCGCGATTTCAGGTCACCGTGACGCCATCAGGCCATGACATCCTTCCCACCTAGTGTTGGATAGGCTTTATCGTCATTATACGCCATTTACGGTTATGCACCTTTACATTGGGTCATAAGTTTGATGTGTGGGTGGTGGTACATCACCCCCTATCCATCTAAGGGGCCATTAGGGGTCATGCCGCCACTAGTCCTTCCCCAAGCAAGGACTAGCCAAATGAATTAAATTTAGAGCATGCCATAGCCCTAAACCGCGGCTAGATTACGGGTACCCAAACTTTGAAATTCAACTTCCCACAAAGATAGGCACTTAGGTTGTGTCCCAAAGGATTTTTTGAAGCACGGTGTTGGGTCTAAGGACCATTAATCCGGCCGTAATGTGCATTTCCGCCTAGTCCTTGGGGAAGGACTAGTGGCCCGGATAGTAGCCATATATGTATTGCGAATTTCTGAAAGTCTAACATCATCCAAATATCTTATTTTTCGACTGGCGTGTACATTTTAGAATGGATGAATGCCAATTTCTAAATTCCGAAATTCACTAAATTCGGAATTTGCATTGTGTTGAACATGCGCCATGCTGAAATAGAGCGGAAATGATGATGAGGGTGCGAAGTGACCGATTCAGTTATCTTATTTGGTCATAAACTCAAGATGTATAACCATGATCATCACCGTGAGCCCCCCATGTGACTCCTAATACTCAAAATAACGGTGGTCCTTGTGGTAGGACCACCATTTTCTTCAAGCTTTTGGTGAAATTACACCCCTAAAGCGTGTCGTTCAACCACCCACCTAAAGTCTCATGGGGGCCGCCGCTACAAGAAATAAAATTCATTTAACTCATAAATATCATGTGCAAATGTTGCCTGTGCCTCAAATAGTCGATTTAGTGATCGAAACCACAATTGCCCATTGGTCCTTGTGGTAGGACCATGAATTTGGGTAGTAGCCACAGCTTCCTCAAGCACAGACACAAACATGGGGCACCTAATGTCTTTTACCCGTGTTTTGCTATGTGCTCGGCTAGGCCAACCGACCGGCAGAGGTATCACCCTGCAATCGATCATCGTGTCTGTAGACCATAAGCCTCAGGTCCAGCACAGATACCAGGTGTACTTCGACTCTGCAGACTCGCACTCCACCCAGTATGCAGACACCGATGCTGTCATCATCTCCCCAGACCAGAAGGCCATGCCCCTTGCCCTCAGAGACGCAGACTCAGGCCCCGCAGACTTCCCGAGTGATGCCTTCATGGACGAGCCAGGCCCCGCTACATACAGACAGGCTCAGGTTAGCCCTAATAATTGGAGACAATGGCACAAAGCCATTCAGTCAGAGATTGACGGCATACTTCAGCCAGACAGGGCCGATCCAGTCACCGCCTTCCCCCCAGGCTCCACCGTCCTCCCCAGTTAGTTTGTCTTTAAGCTCAAGAAGCTGACAGACGGCTCCCTTGACAAGTTCAAGGCCGGATGCACCACCAGAGGAGACATGGACCGCACCTTCTGTGAAGAGGCGGAGACCTTTGCCCCTACACCTCAGCTCACCACCTTCAGACTCCTCCTAGCGCTCTGCCTGACACACAGACTCATGCCATACCACTATGATGTCTCTCAGGCTTTCCTCCATAATACCCGATGATGAGCGGTACTATGTCAGGTTTCCGAAGGGGTACGTCCATCCCCTAGGATATGTAGGTGCCTATATGAAGAAGCCACTCTACGGGCATCGGACCTCAGACAGACTTTGGTCAGAGACCGCACACAGGTTCATGACAGACCGCTACCCTACACTCAGCAGGTCCACATATGACGAGTGCCTGTACATCGGCTGGATTGACGGTCAGCTCTTCATAGTCCTCATCTACGTTGATGACTTCATCGTGGCGTATGCCGATGAGCGGTCCGGAGCCCAGTTTCACACTGACCTCATGTCCACATTCCAGGCCACGTACTCTGGTGTCCTCAACCAGTTCCTCCAGCTCAAGGTTGATGTCCAGACTGAGACACTTCCTACAGGAGAGTCATACCCGACCAGGATTGAGCTTTCACACGAGCGGAGCATCACTGATCTGTGTGCTAAGTTCAGCATAGACACGGATAAGCAGGCACCTCGATCACCGATGACAGAGGGTCTCTCCCTCCCCATTCCCCCGCCTGATGCCATTGACAGGTCCATTGAGACCTCAGATCCTTGATCTACTCTCTGCTCTGGTTAGCCAGGACAGTCAGACCCGACATATACTACCACGTCACGTACAGTAATCACTCACATTTAAGGAAACTCGACGTTAAGGAAATAGCCAGCGTTTCGGGGGGGGGTACCCAACTCGATGAGAAAAGCTGACTGGATTTTCCGACTTATGAGATGGCCTGAAATAAGGAAAATGACCGCTGGCTGCCTAGCTGGAGAGGCATTTCTTAAACTAAGAAAACTTTGCCGGGAAATTGACAAATATGGTATATTTGATGGGTTTTCATGATTTTTTGCACAAAACTTGTCTTAATGGCTATTACCCTTCGGGTGGCTTAAGCCACCCTAACAACGATTTAGGGTGGCTTAAGCCACCTTAACGTTTTCAATTATTACGGGAGCTATCGGTACCGGAAGCTAGATTTTTTTAGCTCAAAATGACGGCGACATTGTCTTCTTTTAGACACTATGTGCATTATTAGGCGAGCCCAAGTTCCCGGTGAGCAATTTTGGGAAGTATCCAAGAGGGTGCAACATTTAGTAAAATTTGAGCGATTTTCCCGGTTTTTGCAAACCCGTGCTACTTCAACCGAGATTTTGAGGGCCAAGATGACCTCGGATCAAACTTTTGGCAAGACACTGCAGAAAGAGCAGCTCGAGATCTTGATAACATAGGTCTCCAAATTTTGAAAGCGTCTTAGAGGAAGCCCCCGGTGAGCTAATTAGCTTAAGGTGGCTTAAGCCATCTTAAGGAAAATTGGGAAATGCCCACCCTACTTCAACCGAGATTTTGAGGGTCAAGATGAACTCAGATCAAACTTTTGATAAGACACTGCAGAAAGAGCAGCTCAAGATCTTGACGACATAGGTCTCCAAATTTTGAAAGCACCGCCGAAGAAGCCCCCATGAGCCCTTTAAGTTAAGGTGGCTTAAGCCACCTTAAGCTGCGGGTAATAGGCATTAAAGGTTTAAGTTCCTGATAGTCTGTTTCAGATATAATATCGTCATCAAAATCTTGCTTTAATTCTTTAAGCTGCGCACGGCTCTCAGGGTCCATTTTCTCGGAAAATGAACACCTTAAGAGAATGGGCTGGCTAGGGAAGGTGTCCACGTGGATGGTTATGGAATTCGCTGGCTGGCTCACGAGATCGCGGTCCACTATCCATAGCGTTCTCTTATGACGCTGACGCTGGCGGGGGGGGGAGGGGGGGTACCCAACTCGATGAGAAAAGCTGACTGACCTGGATTTCTCTGTTTTCTTACAGGTGGGTGATTACATGTCGGCTCGGATACGCCACCGGCCCAGTTGAGGCCCTCACCGGCGCCAAGCAGGTCCTTCCTATGCCTCTCCACCAGACTACACACTTGGTATGGCTATTGACTCTACAGCACCCCAGCTCACAGTGTTCTGTGACTCAGACCATGCAGGAGACACTGCCACACGGAACTCGGTTTCCGGCTACTGTCTCTACTTTCACGGTATGCGCATTGACTGGTGGTCAAAGAAGCAGAAATCATGCACTGCCCTTCAATCTACAGAGGCAGAGTATGTTGCCATGTCAGAAGCCTGCACCTCCGCCCTGGCCATCTACAACACACTGACAGAGTTCTTCCCCTCAGCTGAGCCCATCACCATCAATGTAGATAAATCAGCAGTTCAGACTTTGGTCACTCAGCGGGCACTCTCTACTAAGCTCAAACACATTGCGGTTCGGTACCACGCGGTTAGGAACTGGTGTCAGGGGCCCCTCAGGAATTTTATTCCGGTCTGGATTCCGACCGATGACAATCCGGCTGACATTTTCACCAAGGCCCTTCCTACCACAAAACACGAGGTTCCCATTATCGACAAGTTCACTGCCCGCCTCTTGGATATTAAGGACCGGGTTGTTAAGCTGACGGAGAGACTACGAGCAGCTGCAGCACAGAAGCTTCATGCCCAGCAGCAGCAACTACAACGACAACAACAACAGGACGAGATTGTCTTAGCATCACTGCAACGGCAGAACTTGATAGGGTGACCCGAGGCGAGGGAAGGTGGGCCTCTGCGAGCATGTCTACTATTTCTAAAGACCTGGAGGCACCAGTAGGACCAGTTCTTGCTAATGCAAATGCCTGTATCTCTGCTTGCTCCGTATCCGAGTATATTGATATTGCTTGTTTTCATTACCATGCCACTGCCGCCCACATCCACAGAATGTGGTGGTGTCACGGGGGACTAGATATCCAGTACTGCCCCCTGTATGACATTCCTCGATGCATGTGACAGATGACTGCATTATTCGGCTCGAGACCGCGAGTCACAGCGATAGAGACCGCGAGCCACGTGTTAGAGTACTCGAGCATTACCGTAGCCGTACTCGTACAGCCTTACAAAGCGCACGTAGCATAAGCTACTTAGACTCTCTTACTCTCATATGTTATATCTTTTACAGACATATATCACCCGTTACAGCCTCATATTTTTTGCTTACAGCGATAGTTATAAAACACCGATATACAGAATATTCTACCCTGTATGTGTTTCACACTATCTATTATATTGCAAATAAATGACTAAGTCGTGTTCGGTTCTACGTATAATTCGTGGCTGCCATGTGCGCATGTTGAATTGTCCCATCTTGTCCCGTGTCAGCGTTGCCAACGTGTCAGCAACGACGGGATTCCAATATGTTTTGCAGGCTTTACGTAGTTGCCCACTTTGTGGCAACCTCCGCACTAATTTCCCTGTGCACGCGCAATGAGCAACCCTCAGAAAAAGAAAGGAGGGCCATACGTATATTTATCACGCCAAGAAGGATCCAACACACACGCATATGAAAACATAGGCGCGGCACCTCGCATCCAACGGTTCGCGTATTTGAAGTTGAACAACTTGTATCGCGGGTCAAAGACAATGACCACCGCAAAATGCTCAGTGGCCACCGGATTGATTGGTCAGTGGGTTCTGCCCGAAATCGATTAATCGATGCCGCACTTCAGATATCGATATCGCGATTTTGAATCTTTGATCGATCAATACCAACATCGAATCCGAGGATATCGATCGATGCTGATATTTACCGATGAGAATCGATCGATAGCGATGTGTATCAGTGAGAGTCGATCGATTCCGATATTCACGGGTTAGGCATCGATCGATACCGATAAACCGATATATCGATTAATCGAAATATCGGTTAAACTGATTAGGAGCCTTGCAAGCGAGATGTGTATGGCATCCCGCGAAGTCGAAAGAAGGAGATGGCGGTGATGACAATGTAGTAGTCATAGTAGTCGAACCGTATCGGTGATGACTTGGCCCTGGCACACATTCTTTTTGAAATTGACCTAATTTTTTTATAACATTTCCTAAAGGCACCTAAAATTTCCCTCCCTTTTTGAAAAGGCCCCTAAAATTTTCCTATTTTTTTCAATAATTAATTGATCTCGCGGGCCCCATACACGCCCAAACCGGTTCGCTGAGACGCTGAGACGCCGAGACGCTGAGACGCTGAGACGCTGAGACGCCGAGACGCTGAGACGCGTTCGAATAACACGCTCTCTCTCATGAGCTGCCAAAGCGGGGCCACTGGAGTCCTCGGGACGCTTTCTTTTGAACTTGTCGAAATCGTTAACAAGAGGCAGCGACTTGTTCCTGGCGTAAGCTAGCTCTAGCCGAGACCTCGGGCGACGAAGAGAGTCATCGATATCGCTATCGCTCGGACGATCGGTACCCTCCCCGCCAGCGTCATGCAGGTGGACAGGGCGCAAGCCTGTTTGCCATGGCCGCACTTTCAAAATTTGACTACCTCGAAGATACTTGAGAAGATCAGAACTTGAATACTCGTGCGGCGGTAATGCGGTATCTGTGTCACGTCTCACGTCGACGTGTAAAGTATGGGAATGACAGCAGCCATCGCGATCGAGACATATTCGATATTCCCCCAGATTTTTCACCAATCCCGCCCATATTTTTATTCTATTTTTTACATCTTCTAATCAAAATTTGACTTATTTTGAAGAACGCACCCAAATTTTGATCAAATTTGAAAAAAAATTCAGGCCAAAAATGCATCCAAGTTTGGAATCAAAATTTGAAAAATCCTGGCCAGTGCCAAGTGATAACACAATATACGGTGGCACTGTCAGAGTGTCATATCCAACACACCACCTCGAGTGAGGTGGTCACACCAGAATATACCCACTCATACCAATCTCCAGACCAGACCAGAACCAGAAGAACCACAATCAAGTCCGCCAGGGCTGGAACCCCCAAAAGGATGGACTATGTCCATCATGTATTGGCAGACCTATCAGCTCCCATGTCTCTAGTGCTAACCCTCCACCGGGGGAATAGTGTTATGGTGTGCCCTGGTGGTCCCGGCACACCGTGATGCCTTGCTGCCGGATGCTTCCGTTAGGGCAATGACAAGGAGTACCCGTCTACCCGAAGGAGGGTCCAGGTCACCCCGTCACCGCCAAACGGACAGACAAAGGAAGACGCAGGGAGGGGCACAACTGGTGGAAGCGGAGGCTCTCACGGGCGAGACAGGTGCCGGTCACGGGTCCCCGAAGGGTGCATAAGGTCGGAGGAGTCAAGGTACGGCACGCATACATTCACATAACATGACTATAGTGCGTGCTTTCTAAACCTCTAGGCTAACTATCTAATCATCCGCTCATTGAATCTTTGTATATATTTGAAAACCAAATCATATAGCACCTGCAACAAAATACCTGCAAGGCACAGTGGGATACAAACCCCAAAACATGACAAAACCGAGAATACTCACAGTCAAATCATGCCGCCGCTTTTTGAGCAGTCCTCCAAAGGATCTGGCAGCCTGAATAGCTGCCTTTTGCATCCATCATGTAGCTGTCAAAGAGCATGGTGAAGTAGGGCACAATGTTCTTGGTGGAAGGAACCGGCTTGGCGTAGGGGTCAGCCAGGTTCCTCAATGAAGGAACTCTCCAGAATATGATCCAGCCCAGTCTGATAATGAAGTCTCTGCGCATATGAATTCTGACCAGAGCGTGTTTAATCTTATAATGGGCTAATGGGATGTTTTCTGCAATGCTCCTGCATGCATCATTATCCAGTAGAAGTGGGATAGGTAGCTCCAGTCTGGGGCAAGTAGCCGATGCTGGGAGGTATTCTGTGCTCCTCATATTGTGATAGTCCAGTGGCCTGCGGTCTGAATCTGAGTAGATGCGTAGCTCGTCTGTCACTGACTTGCCACTAGGCCTGACACCACCGACTCCTGTACCCGTAGGTGTTGTGTTCTTGTTTAGTACAAGATTTTAGTGAGACGTGTGCTTGGTTGAAGTCCAGGATAGCCATCGAATGCAATGTCCGTGGCCACTCTCTCAGCCATGCTGATCTCTGAGTCCACTCCAGTAGAAGAGGGAGGCTGTCCCTCAATAGGATGCTGAATGTACCCACCGATCTCTGTTCGCATAAACATTATAGACACCACCCGCTGAGCTGCAGTAGATGTTGCCACATATTCTGAGCCAGTAGATGAAGTCTCAGTGAAACTCTGCCTGACTGTACCATCGATAATTAATACATTGTTCCAACACACGTTGACATAAACGATGTTTCAGTCTGCCCACCTTTCCGAAACGTGGATCGACGGTATATGGACTGTAGAGCTTGCGAAAGTCTTTGCTTCGATGATGCATTGTCACCGCTAGATAATGAGTACGAGTATCCGCACACGCCAACAAAACTCAACCAATATGCTCTAGTGAAATACACATACAATTAAATTATATTGCTTGTTTGAAAACGCGCACCAGAACACAATCTCAACGACAAATGCCGCTAATCGTGTGGTCACGCACCACCCTCATAGGTACTGCACGACTAGAAGGAGGTGCTCTCCCGAACTGGGTGCAGTCAGTGGCAGGCATGCTACACCTGCACAGCTCCGTAAACCTTTGCATCACGGACTGAGTAAAAACACAGTTGTCACCCTGATTGTACATAAAGATCCGATAATCTGGGAGCTGCTTTTATATGACGGTCATGCAGACCGTAGTCGTGCGCATCAACATCTGAGCTCTCGTCTGCTACACGCACACAGTTAATCGTTCATGCCTGGGAGAAACATTCCAGCAGACGCCATCGGGCTGTTCTTCGCTGCTTTCTGGAGCCTTTTGATCTCTCGCCTCTGCATCCCCGGTGTTCCCTGCACATGGTGGCCCAGACATCACACTCAGCTCCCGACACACAATCTTCCCACTACGCATGCCATAATAGCGTCTTTTCATCTCCAAATTATACCACATCGGGGACTTTCTGACTGAGCTGCTATGCTTTATTGTTCATAGCCCTTTGGTTGATGATGCCATCGACCATGCATAATTGCTCGTCTTCTACATGGGCTCGGAGCATGGACCAAAGAGCGCACCGACTTGGCAGTGGATGCGGCGGCAAGCACAACGGCACGCTCCAGCTGCGTCTGCGCCCACCAAGGGATGGCCAAAAGGGCCCTCAACATTCCAACAATGAATCGGAAGCCATCGGTTTTCAATTATGAATGGCCACGACCTCGGCATTGATCATATGGTATGATGGACAACGGCACAGCGGCCACTCGTGGATTCTGATCAGGAATAGGGCAGCGACCACTCTTCGCTTTCTCAGAATAACACAGACACAGCCTCGTCTGGCCTGGTGCATAACTGTTTGCTGGCTCTATTGGGAATCTTGAGAGTGAAGGGGAGCTGGCCAGCAGAGGCAGGGGTGTCCTGTGGGTCAGGAAAGGCCTAACCATGACAGGGGTGTCCAGAAAGTGCAAGGAGAAGCAGCCAATGAGAGACAGGGTGTGGGTCAGGACAGGCCTAACCTTGGCAGGGGTGTCCAGAAAGTGCAAGGAGAAGCAGCCAATGCGAGACAGGGTGTGGGTCAGGACAGGCCTAACCTTGGCAGGGGTGTCCAGAAAGTGCAAGGAGAAGCAGCCAATGAGAGAGGGGTGTGGGTCGGGACAGGCCTAACCTTGGCAGGGGTGTCCAGAAAGTGCAAGGAGAAGCAGCCAATGAGAGACAGGGTGTGGGTCAGGAAAGGCCTAACCTTGGCAGGGATGGCAGCGCGGAGGTTGGCGGGTGCGGGAGCCAACTTCTCGTCGCGCTCGCGCTCCTCCCGGTCTCCCTCTGGCTCCCACCTCTGCAGTCGCGACTTCACCGCCGATCTCTCCACCCGCGCCGGTGGCTCTTTCTCTTCATCCCGCCTGCCCTGCTTCCAGCGGTCCTCAGCCTCACGACCTCGGGCCTGGTGATCGCCGCGGCCATGCTTGTGGCTCTTGGGCTCATGTTCAGGCGCCTCCTTTGCCTCCTTGTGGCTCTTGTGAGATTTGTGGGACTTGTGCTCCTGCCATGGCGCCGCTCCCCGCATCACCCCTTTGTCAGCATCGCCGTGGCGCGGGCACCCAACAGTCCGTGTAGAAACCCAAAAAACACCCTAAAACCCTAAAAAACCCCAGGTGTGCTGCCGAAACGCATGCTGGCAAGCTCAGCAGCCGCCATGCGCAAGAGAGCACGCAGCGAGGCTTCAGGGTCGGCGCGGTGGAAGACGCAAGCCGTGCTATGCAAGCACCCCGCGCCCAACACCCTGCGGCAGATCAACCCTTTGTCAATATGACCTACGATGGAGGAACCTCGCTGTGACTGCGCTTTCGCGCAGGTCTTTCCTCCTCCCGCTTGTCGAGGCCAAGTGGCGAGCAGTTCTCAAAATCGGCCAGCGTCCCCGGCCAGAGCCGGCTAAGCGGCCTCTCACCCCTCCCTGATCTCAGAGGGCCTCCGATCGTGATGGCTCATGCTGCCCTCGGAGCGCAATGGCGTCTCAGAGCTCTTGAGCGTTCGCCCCTTCCCAAGCCCCTTTCATTGCCTCACCTTGCGCTCCTTGTGCTTGCGCTCCTTGTCCTTATCCTTGTCCTTGTCTTTCTTGCGCCTCTTCTCTCGGATCAGGTCCCGCACGTCCCCGCCGTCAGCGGTGTCCTCATCTCGCGCCCTCCGTTTGTCCCGTAGCACGTCCCGCACGTCCCCGCCGTCAGCGGTGTCCTCATCTCGCGCTCTCCGTTTGTCCCGTAGCACGTCCCGCACGTCCCCGCCGTCAGCGGGGTCCTCGTCTCGTGCTCTCCGTTTGTCCCGTAGCACGTCCCGCACGTCCCCGCCGTCAGCGGTGTCCTCATCTCGCGCTCTCCGTTTGTCCCGTAGCACGTCCCGCACGTCCCCCAACTCTCCCGCAGCCTCCACTGCATCTCTTCCGCCCCGTCTCCGCCCCCGGCTCCATGCTTCTTCCATCACCGCCTCCTCCTCCCAGTGCTCTTCCTCAGGCGCCTGTCCCCATCGATCATCTGCCACAACCTCGCGCCACACCCCCGTCTTACCTGCTGCACATACGGTGAAAACAGCCTCGAGTACACTCGGGTGGATAGCTCTCCCTGCACAATCTTGGTGTGGACAGCTGGGATTGACATCGATGGCAGACTATCAGGCCCGGCATTTCCGTCTACCAGTGAGTTGATGGAACATGTGGGCACCAGTGGCGCACCCCAGGTGCGGGGGGGACAGTTCGCACGGTGGTGGCTTTGGGGTGTGTGGGGGACAGGTCGCACGGTGGTGGCTTTGGGGTGTGCGGGGGGGACAGGGCTCGCACGGTGGTGGCTTTGGGGTGTGCGGGGGGACAGGTCGCACGGTGGTGGCTTTGGGGTGTGCGGGGGACAGGTCGCACAGTGGTGGCTTTGGGGTGTGCGTGGGGACAGGTCGCACGCCCAGGTGGCTTTGGGGTGTGCGTGGGGGACAGGTCGCACGCAGGTGGCTTTGGGGTGTGCAGGGGGACAGGTCGCGCGCAGGTGGTTATGGAGTGCGGGGGACAGGTCGCACGCAGGTGGCTTTGGGGTGTGCGGGGGGACAGGTCGCACGCAGGTTTTCTCACCCGCTCTGGCCGGCTGGGGCTCCCCTTCTTTCACCGTCACCTCCGCCGGAGGGAGGTCCACCACGTCCGCTCGGGGATCCTCGGTCACCGCCTCTGTCGCATCCATCTCTGCCGGATTGCCCTGGCGCCGGCGCTTCCTCCGGTGCTGCCCGCGATCCTCGGCGCTCCGCTCCTTCTCTGCGGGCGGCAACGCCGGTGCCACATGTGCCTCGACCCCCTTCTCCAGGTCCCCAGGCTCGTGGCCGACCTCCACGTATCCATCGCGCCCAATCACATCGTCATGCTCCTCATGGGAGTACTCCTTGCGGGGCCTGCATGTCCCGCCACCGCCATCGCCCAATACCCTTCATGTTTTCTCCGAATGACGCACATTGCATTCTTCCAAAAAGTTACAACCACCTCGGGACCGCATGGGAGATTTCAGGTTGGCTCAAAATGGCCAGCGCAGGTTCTTCGGGCAGCATCCAATCGGATGCAACCACGACCGGCTCCCCTTGCCTAGGGCACCTGCACAAGGGTGAGGTCTGTGTGGTCCATATCCCCAGAGCGACAGCGCCTCTGCCAGTTACACTCCACGGCCTCGCATAGAGGCGCCACTTCGGGCTGCCCGCAGCGCAGGAGCGGCACGCGTGGGCCGCCTACGAGAGAAGTGCGCTCGGACCTTCTACGGTCGCGGCGTTTCCAATTGCCACTCTCAGCGCGGTCGGGCGCCTCCTCGTCCTCATCCTCAAGCTCCACCACAATATCCTCGGCGAGCTCCTCCTCGTGAGGCTGCCGTCTCTGGTGCCGGCTATCGCCACGCTCCTCGCGCACATGCTCTCTGCCCTCGCCGGCGGTCTCAGCTTCTGGCACGTCTCGCTGCTCCTTCTGCGGATGCCCGCCACCCCGCTGTCAAAGTCCTGAGAAAAGGATGCGGAGTACCAGGCACTCGCAAAATCGTCTGGCGAGGTCGATTTGGCAAGGGCAGAGGCGCAGCAAGGGGGTTCGAAGGGGGTACGAGCAGGGCAGCAAGGGAGTTGGGGAGAGGCAGGAGTAGTATAGTCACATAGTGTAATTCAGGTTAGAATTCCGGATATCACCACCCACCTCGGACGTCTCGCGCCGCCGATCTCGGGGATGCCGGTCGCGCCTGTCCCGATCTCGGCGCCCGCCTCGCTCCAGCCACTCGGCACCTCCTTCCTCTTCCTCCTCTTCGGCCCTACGCCGCGGGCGCCAGTCGCGCCCGCCTCGCTCCTGCCACTCGGCGCCTCCTTCCTCCTTCTCCTCTTCGGCCCGGCGCCGTGGGCGCCAGTCGCGCCCGCCTCGCTCCTGCCACTCGGCACCTCCGTCGTCCTCGCCCTCGTCCGCCCTCCGCCGTGGGCGCCGGTCGCGTTCTCCCGGGTGCTGGCTCTGCTCCGAATCTCGCTCCCGTTTTCCCTCCCGCGAGGGGTATGGGCCAGGCGGCAGCGGCGGCTTCTCAGGCTCCGCCCCACGCCCCCGGTGCGGCTCCGACCCACCGCCGCCTCTCACCGAACCGCCTTCCCAATGGGCATCACCGTACTCACTCCACCCTCCGCCCCATTCCTCACCCCACTCCTCCCGAGCACCCTGCCAGTCCTTCCATCCTGCATCCTGCGTCTCCATGAGCCTCTGCGCCCCCAGGGACCCCGCCTCCCAGGTTGCCCACCCGCTGTCGCCACTGGCTGCACCACGCGCCTGCCATACCACCTGCCCCCAGTGCGCGTCCCCGGGTCCCCACCCCTCTTCCGCCCAGGTCCTACCCCCACCATCCTGCCTCCCCACCCCAACCCCCTCCTCGTACCCCCGCCCAGCTCCGCCTTGCCCCCTGCTGCCATCCCGCGCCTACCCCACCCTCCGCACCATACGGCACGCCTCCTCCTTTTTCCTGCATGGTGGCCACCCATGCTCCACCGGGTCCCCATCTACCCCCTGTGGCCCCCACATTTCCATCTCCATCATGCCCTTCCCCCGACCATAACTCATGCCTTCCACCCTGCCATCCCTGCTCAGGCCCCATGGAACCCCCCATGCCCTTTCCCCACCCGCCCTTGCCAGCCTGACCCCGATATGCCGCACGAGCCTGAGGGAAGATAAAACAGCCCCCTCATCCACCCCATCCCCACCACATTGTCATTAAATCAATTCGCCATCGCAGCACCCTCCTGTCTGCGAGGATCAGACGAGGACCCTCCTGTCTGCGAGGATCAGACGAGCACCTCCCCACCATGAGGATCAGACGAGGACCCTCCCCTGTCCGCGAGGATCAGACGCGGACCCTCCTGTCTGCGAGGATCACACGAGACCCTGTCTGCGAGGATCAGACGAAAGCACCTCCTGTCTGCGATGATCAGACGACCTCCTGTCTGCGAGACTGTGACGAGGACCTCCTGTCTGCGAGGATCAGACGAGGACCTCCTGTTCGCGAGGATCAGACGAGGACCCTCCTGTCTGCGAGATCAGACGAGCACCTCCTGTCTGCGATGATCAGACGAGGACCTCCTGTCTGCGAGGGTCAGACGAGGACCCTCCTGTTCATGGTAGGATCGTATCGACCCTCCTGTCTGCGCAGGATCAGCCGAGGGACCCTCCTGTTCGCGAGGATCAGACGCGGACCCTCCTGTCTGCGAGGACCAGACGAGCACCCTCCTGTTCATGAGATCAGACGAGGACCTCCTGTCTGCGAGAGATCAGACGCGGACCCTCCTGTCTGCGAGGATCAGACGAGGACCCTCCTGTCTGCGAGGATCAGCCGAGGACCCTGTACTGTGCGACCAGACGAGGACCTCCTGTCTGCGAGATCAGACGACCCTCCTGTCTGCGAGATCAGACGCTGACCTGTTCGCGAGATCAGACGAGACCCTCCTGTCTGCGAGATCAGACGCGCACCCTCCTGTCTGCGAGGATCAGACGCGCACCTCCTCCTGTCTGCGAGGATCACACGAGACCTCCCTGTTCGCGAGGATCAGACGAGGACCCTCCTGTCCGC
This sequence comes from Cymbomonas tetramitiformis, assembly GCA_001247695.2. Classification (NCBI taxonomy): domain Eukaryota; kingdom Viridiplantae; phylum Chlorophyta; class Pyramimonadophyceae; order Pyramimonadales; family Pyramimonadaceae; genus Cymbomonas; species Cymbomonas tetramitiformis. Next base: position 40,710 of record LGRX02005380.1, read on the forward strand.
GAGGATCAGACGCGGACCCTCCTGTCCGCGAGGATCAGACGAGGACCCTCCTGTCTGCTTTGTGATCAGACGAGGACCCTCCTGTCTGCGAGGATCAGACGCGACCTCCTGTCTGCGAGACTGTGGACGAGGACCCCTCCTGTCTGCGAGGATCAGACGAGGACCCTCCTGTCTGCGAGGATCAGGCGAGCACCCTCCTGTCTGCGAGGATCAGACGAGGACCCTCCTGTCTGCGAGGATCAGACGAGGACCCTCCTGTCTGCGAGGATCAGACGAGGACCCTCCTGTC
>LGRX02005382.1:9148-67580 GCA_001247695.2 Cymbomonas tetramitiformis
CCCAGAAGCAGCTGCCTGGTGAAGTGCTGTAGCTGCATCCTGAGCCTGGGCGTGCACGTCAGCCCCCAGCTCTGCCAGCGTCTTGATTGCCTCCACCTGCCCAGAAGCAGCTGCCGCATTAAGCGCTGTAGCTCCATTCCCTGAGCCTGGCACATCAGCCCCCAGCCTGCTACAGCGGCTCTTGATTGCCTCCACCTGCCCAGAAGCAGCTGCCTGGTGCAGCGCGGTAGCTCATTCCTGAGCCTGGCGCACATCAGCCCCCAGCTCTGCCAGCATCTTGATTGCCTCCACCTGCCCACAACCAGCTGCCGCATGAAGTGCTGTAGCTCCATCCTGAGCCTGGGCGTGCACATCAGCCCCCAGCTCTGTCAGCGTCTTGATTGCCTCCACCTGCCCACAAGCAGCTGCCACATGAAGTGCTGTAGCTCTCCATTCTGAGCCTGGGCGTGCACATCAGCCCCCAGCTCTGCCAGCGTCTTGATTGTCTCTACTTGCCCAGATTCAGCTGCCTGGTGAAGTGCGCTAGTCTCATGCTGAGTCTGGCGGGCCCGTATATCAGCATCGAAGTCCTCCGTTAGCATCGTCCTTGTCAGCGTCCGTCAAATTGCCTCGTGACCTCTCAGGAACCTGCAAGGCGGAGTCTCTGCAGTGTCACTTACTAGGGATGGACGCGTGTGACATCAGAGCTGGACTCGGGTGGCGTCAGGACTGGACGCGTGTGACGTCAGGGCTGGACGCGTGAGACGGCAGGGCTGGACGCAGGTTAATGTCGTGTTGTCAATGGCGTCTTATGTGCCACATGTCTCTCTTCATTGCCTTGCACTGGTGCGAAGGCCGTGCCGGCAGGTTGCCCCACATGTCATTATCATGCTGACTCCCTCCACCAGACAGTGTCTGAGGTTGTGTATTGCCACGAGCCCTAGCGAGGGACGTGGTGGTTGCCCAACTGTACACACCCACTAGTACAACAGCGAGACGGACTTGTGCCTTTCCACGGATCTGTGCTTCGCGGGGCCTAGTGAATCTGTTATATATGACTGACACTGTACGGGTCTAGTGACAGTGATCACAGACCAAACTATGATATTCTGTGTCACAAGTAGTGACACCGACATGCCTGGGTGTCACCGTGCTCTGTAGTGTGACAGTGTGACATGCTCTAACCCTATGACTGTGATGTCACCAGTAGTGACAGTGACACGACCGTGTGAACTTATCAGAGTTACACGAGTGTCGATATTATTTGGCTACTGGATGCAATGTCATCGGCCTCACTAATTTGAATTCAATGTTATTACAAGGCCTATGTGCTAAGAGAACAATGTGTATGATTCCTATAATATGCATTATATTACGGAATGCAGTCTTACTGTTAGATCGGATATCTGAGTCTTACTAGGTTATGGGCGAAAGGAATCTCAGATCTTCTGTGAAACAGGACGAATTGGTGACTGGCTTAATAGGGAAATCTACTGAGGGGGAGTCTTCTCAGGGAGACGTAATTAGTCAGAGTGAAACTATCAGAAGGTTGTTGGAGCAGAATGCACAGTTGTTGACACTGGTTCAGCAATCGGTAGGAGGTGTTCAGAGTAAATCAGACGATAGTGTACTGAGCAGACAGGGAGCACCGAAAGTGATACAATCAGTTGTAAAGTCTATGGGTAAGAACGTACTTACTTTGAAAGAGAGGAACAAGTTCCGGTCGTGGACGACGTTCCAGAGTGCCTTGCAGGCCTCATTAGGGTTTTATCCTGAACTGGAGGAGTTACCGAACTCCGTGAATGATACATACGTAGGGAGCATGAAAGACCTGGAGGAGTTTGATACAAATGAACCGAAGACTCCGCATTCGCAAACCGGTGATAACGACAACGATAACGATAGCGTCAGCGATATAAGTGTCAGCACAGTACGAGGATCGACGTCATTGGCAAGTGAAGTGCTGCAATCTATTTTGCTGCAAGTGACTGAGGACGACGCAAATGATATTGTACGACGTTGCGGCAAGGACGGACTGAAGTCCTATCGGAAGCCGAAGTTCACGATCGAACCACAACTGTTTGGTCAGTTGGCGAATTTCATCGTCAAGCTTCTTGCTCTACCAATCACGATAGACGGTGATCCGAGTGCTCAGTTGGGAGTGTTTTCCGACTGTATGTCATCTATCAGAAACTACGGTGCTGAGAAACTGTGTTCGCGTACGATTGAGGTGATGGTCATGGCTGTGCTGGTGACGATAATGCCGAGTCAGTATGCGAGTGTGGTCACTGAAATCGGTCGACAGAGGAAGCCGACGTTCGAAGGTTTCTGTCAGAAAATGGAGTACCTGTACGGAAACGTGCTCAGCGTACAAAGCTCAATGGAGCAGGCGCACGCTGCGACGGCTCTGAAGAACGACAGGAGTCGGCAGAAGGACCAGGAACGGCGTAATGCGGAGAAGATACCGGTATGCAACGTGTGCAATTTCAAGGGTCACACTGCGGAAAAGTGCTGGGACGTGAACAAGGATGCACTCGAGGCGTATTGTAAACGGCACCCTGAGAGAGAGAGAAAACGCGCGGGAGCAGTTGCGAAGACGACAATCGGAGCAGAGGAAGCCAACTGAGACTGTGGCTGCTGCTGTGGTATTGACCGACGACGACGTGTGGTAGGAGGAGAACCTGGAGGAGGTGTTCGTTGCGTGTGTAGCAACGAGTGATTCACCGATCGTACGGTACGACGGTGAGATACTTCATCCATCCTGGGTACACGGAGTGTACGAGGAGGAGTACGGAGAGTCAGAAGTGTGCGGAGAGGTGACGGAGCCGACGGTGCCGACGGTGGACGACGAGGTGGTCCTCGTGTGCAACGACGAGCCCCTAGATCGTGTTCTGCACTTCGACACTATGGCAACACAGTCAATTTTCAACGACGTGAGGTACTTCGTGAATCAGTCGGTGGACGAATCGAAGGCGTGCGTGTTCAAAGTCATGGGGAACACGGTGACAGGATCGAGAGGATCTGGATATGGGAAACTGTTCCTACGTAATCTTATAACTGGAGGAGTAGACGAATTTGTCATCGAGGCGCAGTTCGTACCTGACTCGCCGTTCAATCTCGTGTCGGCGGTACGGTTCGAGGACAAGCTGGGGCTATATGCACAAATGCGTGATCGAACACTGGTGAGTGATACACAGGGACATCCTGTGTACGACATTGTGCGGAAAGGCCAAGTGTTCATCTTACCGGAGGCGGCGCGAGGTATAGCTTGTCCGGCTCAATCGCGTCCAGTGCGTGACAGAATCAACTGGAAGTTTTCGGCGGAGGAGCTCAAGAAGTACGACGAGCAGAGAAGGGCCTTTCACTGTGGATATGTGTGCTGATAAGCACAATGTTCAGGAGGGAATGGAGGAGTACTACAGTGAAGAGAACTCGGTGTTCGACCATGTACTGGTGGGACGTGCTTTCTACGGGAATCCGCCGTATCCTGACGAGTTTATCGGTAAGCTGCTGTGTAAGGTGCTGACGGACTTTGCGAAGGACCCAGCTCACACGAAGTTTTTGCTGGTGCTGAAGAGAACGCCTAATGCATCGTGGTGGCCGTTGACGGCGAAAATGGAGGAGCTGGCGACGTACCCTAAGGGGAGTGTCATTTTCTCGGCAGTGAAGGAGCAGTGCTATGATGTCGCCAAGCTGAAGGTGGCGGAGCCGGGACGAGTGTGGGTGACGGGCACGCCGTGGCCAGTGACAGTCTTTTATCTGGACCAGTTCACGGTGGGACGCCCTGACGCGAAAGTTCTTGTTCATCTACGACTGTCACACCTGAACGATCATTATCAGGAGGTGCTGGACACTCAGGGTGAGAATCTGGGCGTGAACACTGAGGAGCTTGAGAGCAGCAGTGTGGACCGTTGTTCGATACAATGTATGGCGTGTCAGGTGGCGCTGGCGATACGACCTTCACAGAAAAACACTGGAAAAGTGCCGCATGGTGCGAGGAAGGCTATTCGGAAACGAGTGCGTTCGACGAGACTGGGGCAGCTGACGTTCACGGACCATGGTGGACCGTTTGTGCCGTCAACGAAAGGCTACCGTGGCTATACTATTCACGTGGACGACTTCAGTGATGTTGTGCGAATGTACATCTGGAAGAAAAAGCTGGAGTACACGGATGCTCTGGAAGACTACCGTGTCTGGCTGCAGTGGCTGGGGAGACAACGAGTGCTGGAGGGTGACCATCGGGAGAAGCTGGAAGAGGTGGTGTACGACGCGGAAATGCTGAATTTGCACTCCGACAATGACACCACTATCGTGAAGGGGAAGGCTGAGGCCTACTGTGCGGAGCAGGGAATCACTCAGCGTACGGGTTCACCGTACCTACATGAGAACAACTCCAGGGCTGAGGTGCTCAACAAGTTGATACAGGCTCGTGCGAGGGCTATGTTGCTAACTGCGGGGTTGCCGGCGACAATGTGGCCGCTGGCGATGATGCACTCTGTGTATGTTATCAATCGTACACCGAAGGCAGGTATGGCAATGGCAAGTTCGTATGGGAAACTTGGTTTGCCTCTACGACTTGATGAGCTGAGGGTATTCGGGTGTACTGCGTATGCTTTTGTCGATCCCAAGTTGCGTACGAAGTTGCAGGATCGTGCGACGAGGTTGATCTACGTGGGGCACGACGAGGCATCGACGGCGTATCTGCTGTACTGTCCCGAGCGGGAGAAGATTGTACGGTCTGGGATGGTCAAGTTTGATGAGAGGGTGACCGATGTCGGACAGCTGATTTTAAGCTGGGATCCAGCGATGTTGCGACCACTGAGATCGAACTTTGATGTCGTACGACTCGATGGACCCTTCACCGAGAAGTTCGTGGGGTGCGCGTCGGAGATACTGGACCTGTCGGTGTATATCGAGATCGATGGTGACAAGCGGCTGGGGGTGGTGAAGTTGCCTGGGAAGACAGGAAGCTTCTGGGTGCCGGTGTCTGTTTTTCTGAAAGTGCACGACACCCACTTACCATTGCTGCAGGAATTGCGGAAGGCGCGGGGAGTGAACGTGTTTTATCCCATCTTCGAGCAGGTGTGGCTGCAAGTGGCTGCTGAGCCACGGGAGGAGGCGATAGTGTCGGCGAATGCGCTTGGTGAGCATGCGACTCCGTACCAGGTGGTGCTGTGTCGGAATGGCCGAGCTGTGGACGTGGAGGAGACCTCTATGGATTTCTCAGTGAGACAGATAGCGATGGTCGCGCAGGCTGAAAAGAAGGTGAAATCTGGGAAGACGCAGAAGTGGTTGCCATCTGGGGTGACTGAACCGAGAAGCTGGGCGCAGTTGTTGTCGGCGTCTGATGTGACGGAGTGGCTGGCTGCGGACAAGGCGGAGGAGAATGCGCTGATTGACGAGAAAGAGGCCATCAGGCCAGTGAGGGAACTGCCTCTGGGAGTCACTGCTGTTGGGATGAAGGCAGTGAGCACGGTCAAACTGGACGGTCAGAATCAGCTTGACAAGAGGAAGCGACGGTGGGTGGTGTTTGGTAACAAACAGACTCACGGGCTCAATTACGAGAACACCTACTCACCGTGCACACAATTGTCAACGTTGAGGGTGATATTCATGCTGTCGCTGGTATGGTCCCAGGAGGGGCTTGCGTTGGACGTGGTCACATGCTTTCTGAACCCAAAGCTTGACACTGACGAGCCTATCTACATCACTTTTCCAGACGGCAGGATGGTCAGGGGCTGTCGGTTTGGACAGCTTTTGAGTTCAGTGTACGGGCTGAAGCAGCCGCCGCAGGTCTGGTACTACACCAGCAAGAGGTGGCTGCTGAAGTACGACGACAGACTGCGGGTGTTGAGTGTGGACCCGTGTTTGCACTACATCTGGCAGCCTCCCACCCTCATCGTGCTGTTGTATGTTCATGTGGATGACTATTTCTGCTTCACTAATCAGAGGGAGTGGAAGGTGGACTTCTTTCGTGAATTTAGGGAGAAGTACAAGTGTATCGATAAGGGGCCGGTGACCTCCGTGCTGGGAATGACGGTGGAGTACGGCAGTGTCGACGGGGCTCGGTCGTGGAGCTTCAGTCAGGAGGGGCTCATTGACAGAATGCTGGAGAGGTATGGCATGGTGGACTGCCACAGTGCACCGACTCCAATGGAACACAAGTTGTGCCTGGAGCCGGCGGAAATGGTACGGTCAGTTCATTTTCCGTATGCAAACCTGCTGATGGAGCTCATGTGGGTGGCACGGTGCACTCATCCGGACATTTTGACGGCTTGCTCGTATCTGGCACGGTTTGCTCACTGCTATGACGAGACTCACTGGAAGGCTCTGCAACGTGTACTTCGATATCTAAAGGGTACACAGGGCAAGCAGTTTTTTCGTCTGGAGTGCAGAGTGCCGACGTCGTGCACAACACCTCTGGTGATATCAGCCTACACAGACGCTGACCATGCTGCGGACAAGGTGACTCGACGGTCGGTGACAGGGTCCCTGGTGACTCTGAATGGGGGAACCGTAATGTTCTCATCGAAGCTGCAGAAGACGGTTGCACTAAGCAGCACTGACGCGGAGCTGATGGCGCTCACAGAGACAGCTAGAGACGCCGAGTACTGCTACAATCTGCTGTCGGAGATAGCTGTGGTGGAGACGCCTATGACGCTGCACGGTGACAATCACGCTTCTGTGTATCAGGCAGAGAATGCATTGAACAACTCTGCGACGAGGCATGTGGCAGTGCGGTATCGATATGCTTCATCCTTGGTGGAGAATGGCAGGATTATTATTGCCAAAGTTCCGACGATGCAGAAGGTTGCAAACTTCTTCACTAAAGCTCTGGCAGTAGACAGATTCAGGACACTTGCTAGAATTATCATGAGGGGTTTTTCAGCAAGTGTGGAGGAGTAGTGAATCTGTTATATATGACTGACACTGTACGGGTCTAGTGACAGTGATCACAAACCAAACTATGATATTCTGTGTCACAAGTAGTGACACCGACATGCCTGGGTGTCACCGTGCTCTGTAGTGTGACAGTGTGACATGCTCTAACCCTATGACTGTGATGTCACCAGTAGTGACAGTGACACGACCGTGTGAACTTATCAGAGTTACACGAGTGTCGATATTATTTGGCTACTGGATGCAATGTCATCGGCCTCACTTATTGAATTCAATGTTGTTACAAGGCCTATGTGCTAAGAGAAAAATGTGTATGATTCCTATAATATGCATTATATTACGGAATGCAGTCTTACTGTTAGATCGGATATCTGAGTCTTACTAGGACTTGTGCCTTTCCACGGATCTGCGCCTCGCGAGGCCTATTGCACAAGGCCGCGCTCTTTGTCTTGAGTGAGGTCTAGCGGCGGTAGCCTCTTTGCTCACCCTGGGACCACCTGCTAAGTCGTAGGGCTTGAAGGGGATGAAAGGGATGTGCACTGCTTCACGCCACCGTGTGTGTGTTTGCTTCCGCGGACCCTTCTGCTATTGCAGAGCTCAAATTTGTTCTTTTATGAACAAGAATGAGCGCGCGCGCTTGTGTTTGCATCAAGGGTGGTTGCGAGCTCTGGGCTGATTCCTGAGACGTGCCGTTGTGCCAGCTGATTCCCGAGACGTGTCTTGTCTCAATATGCACGACGCGATTTTTTCGTGTCGTCTTGCCGAGCCTCTGCTCATCGTACGTGAGTTTCCCTTATCCTCACACGCTGTGTGCAAAAGGTAGACGTCGCATGTGCACGTGGACGTGCCTGTGATTAGCACTCGGCACAAGGTTTGCAAAGGCAACTCAACTGCGTACGGGGTAAACAGACCGCACAGAGAATGCACGCTCGCATATTTAGCCAGCACACACAGATGGGTTGTCTACAAGCCATCGGCAGTGTTCGCTACCCTCTTCCCACTACTTGCAGCGAGAAGCAGGATAGAGATGCGAATATATCGTACATCAAAGTGTGGGTCTAATTGCAAGGAGCAAAGCGAGTGGAACTGTCTGCGTTACACGAGCGCTGCTTTCTGACTGAACAGGTGAGCTGGCTAGCAACTTTAATAAGAACTTCTGATCCTATATTCGAGAAAGCTTGGATAGACAACATAGTGGCGTTAAACATTTCCTTCACTACTGCGACGATGAAGGTCCTAAGCAGAAAAACGTCGTGCTTGCGGGGGAAATGTCTCGCGAAATGTCTCTGTGTGCCACTCCGGAAACTAGTGCGTTTATCAGAACTCTTCAAACCATCGAACTGTAATACTCACCGCCAACGAATCAAAATTGACGCGAGAAAAGTGGGGAGGTTCTGGTTACTCGTCCGTGGGCTCGGAGGTTGAGGCTGATCTGGGTCACGGTGCTGCTCTGCCCGAGGGCTCAGAGGTCGAGGCAGCCATGGGACGTTGTCGGCCTTAGTAGAGCCATGAAACAACACACCTTGGACCACGTGCAGCTGCATTTTAAATTTCTCGGTGACAGTCGTTAGCGCTCTTACTTCCAGCTCGAGTCCGTTGAAGATCTCTTCTACCACCTGCACTCAAAATGAATATGCAGAACCAGATCGCCGTGACAAGCGCAAATTGTTTTACCGCCCGAAAGGAACATGCTCACTGGCGGGAGGGATCAATGGAAGGATACTCGAGCGGAACTGTTCAATATATTAAGCGCACCTATTGGGGTTTTCCTTAGCAACGCACTTGGAGCTTCACGTGATGACAATGCCCACTTAGCTTGATGATACACACCTACTTCGCTCACAAGACCATCCGAGCACTCTTTTATATCACAAAAATGGTTACCTGATCGTGGATTGTGGAATTCATCTATGCAGCGGGTCACTTTCGTGAGTATGCTTTGTGCAGTGGGCTGTAACGGCGCTGGGGTGGGTCCGCGATATCCAGTCTGAGAATTGTCCATATAGATCCCTAGATATTGGGGTTTACAAACGAACGAACAAACGTTCCTCGGAAGACTGTATCGAGTATGCCATTGTCAAGAGGTAGTTGTCAGGGCTTGCCTGCCTTGACAATGTGCACGTTGGCGAACTTCAATGTGCACGTTGGCGAACAAGTTCGCCAACGTGCACATTATGTCAAGGCAGGCAAGCCCAGACTCCCCCCATAAGGGGGGAGGTCTGTGGTGCCCTGTGTCACCCCTCGCCTGCTCGGATGTCACTTGCAGTGCCTGCTGTCTGCTCAGCTCGTGTGTTCCGGCGCCGCCAGCGTAAAGCCCGATTATCTTCCAGTTTAATCTGACTTTAGACGAACCGAAAACCCTGCCTCATTGTGTTTTGTCACTTTTCAAAAGAGTATATATATCACTATATATCTACTTTCCTATAACAACCTAGGAAACCGCGGCAAGGTAAAACTACGCTGAGCGCTAAAAGGGTCGTGCCGGCGGAGAAGCAGCGGCGGAAGTGGAGGTGGAGCGTGGCTGCATTTGTGGTGGGGAAAAGGGGGTGGAAGCGAGGCGGAGGAAAGATGGTGGTGGAGGGGCGGGAAGGCGGGAGTGGAGGAAGCGGAGTGTGTGGGTGGAGGGGGAGGCGGGCTTTGGTAGGAGGGGCACGTTTTGTATTTTATGATGCATCTTATATCATCAAGATCTCATCTGTCGTGTGAAAGTTCAAGATCTCGTGGCAACGGTCATTGCTCATTCGGTCGCATGGGGTCGATCGGAGCTATCACAAATTCACAATCACTTGAGTGCGCGTACGTTGATGCTTGATGGCCCTCATCCATGCCAGAATCTGCCCAGGCACCCCTCCCAGTAGTATTGTACGTGTGTAGGCCCCTGGAAGCGCAGTGGAAGCGTGGTGGGCCCATAACCTTACGGAAGGTGTGAAATCTGAAATGTCGGTCAGCAGGAGTCAGGCCCCCCACCTTATGGTGGGGGAAAGTCAGACTTCCCATGACAGATCCCTCAATCTGTCCTGACTCGGGTGTAGGAACTGAGTTCAAGCCCCAAGGTCGCGCCCGTATCGACCACTGGAGTGGCTAATAGAGCCTGGGCGTGAGTCGACAGGCGAGATGGTACATGAACCTGCGTGGTGGAGGTGGGTGTCCCTCGTATGGAATATGTGAACGAAGGGGGGCCTACTTGTTGGATATACCCCTAGGAATCGGGATATATTCACTCAGTGAAGGTTTTCTCAGAATGTAATAAAGTCGATATAACGGGCATAAACAGTTAGGGTTCGGGTTCGGGTGACAGTCATACACACTACTATAGGAAGAGTCACAAAGCAAGCGGTGTGACTGTTCCAGCACACCACCTAGTGTGGTGACTGACTAGCCGAAGGTGAAACCTGTGAACAAACACCATCTAGAGCGGTGGAAATTGAGTTCTAAGGGAAGGCCTGTCCTTTCTGGCAGGGCGGTTCCCAGTCAAGAGTTGCAAATCTGAAACCGGTCCGTGATCGGACCCCTCTGCACATACAGCTACGGTCAATCTCACTGTGCAGGAGCGGCATGATTAACCTCCTAGCCACTAGTTGGCGGTAGCACTGCTGTGCCGGCCCGCAGCACAGTCATGGTGCCGCGAATTGAAGATGTCGATGCCGTGATTGAATCATTCGTAGAGCTCCAGAAGAAATCTGAAAGATCTCGATCGTCGTGCGAGGGATCTTCCCCGTCCTCCTCGTCAGTAGTCGGGCCCGGTGAGTAGTCCGGTGACGGTGGTGCATCCCAATACAGCGGTGGAGGGGGCGGGTGTACCGGGATGTAAAGCCCGATCGGTGCATTGTGAAGGCCCTGCCGAGCACGGTGCCGGCCGTGCCGGCGCGGTGGAATAGCAACCGGTGCCGCAGAAGTGAATGCAGGCTCGCCGGTGGTTGCCTCGGCAGCACCACCGACCTCCAGGCCGGTGTGGTCCGGTGCACATGCCTCGCCAAGAGTGGCAGCCGAGATTGGCGCCGCGGTGGCGCAAACACAGAAGAATGCACACACCATCACCGCAATTGCCGAAGAGCGGCCAAACCCCCAAGGCGGTGCACCGCATCCCGGACGAGATGCGGCAGGGCGCGGGACCGCATCCTCACCGTCAATAGAGTCACACCCAGGTGCAGAGCCGTCCACGTCGCCGTCGCAAGAGTCGGTCTCCGACTCGGCGTGCATGTACCGCATCGCGAAGTTCTTGCCCTCAGCCGTGATCGAGAGTCCCCCCATCCGCGCGATCTTGTCCGCAAAGCAGAGGTCGGGCTCGTGCGCGTGCATGGGGTCCACCGGCATCATGTCACCGGTGTCGGACGCTTCCGACTCGTCCGGGTAAACATGCTCGATTGCCGCCGGCGGTGGAACCGGCGGTGGTTCCTCCCGGACATGCGTGCAAGCGGCTGCCGAGACCCCGCTCTCGACACCACCGACCGTGAAGCCGCCCATGTGGGTGGCAGGCTGGCAATAGGGCAGGAATTCCTGCAACGCACCGTCTTCCCGCTCCGGCTCGATCCCGAAGGAACACGCCGAAACGCCGTCGAGCATCTCCGGCTTGCCCCCCGCCAGAAGGCAGAGCGCATCAAACCGCTCGCCGTCGTGCTCGTCCATGGCCGTCTGAAACTGCTCCGCCGGCAAGTCGTTCTCGATGTCACCGAGAGAGAAGCTGTGGAAGCTTCCCCCAGCGCCGTGCTTGCCGCCGTTCGGGCAGTCGCGGTGCCAGTGGCGGGCCTCGTCCTTCTTGCACGTTGAATTTTGGCAGAACGGAATGAAGTCGCCGCTGCCTTTGTGAAAGGCAACGCGCTTCCTCACCTGCGACTGCGGCCAGTTCCCCCCTGTCGGGAGGTCACCTGCTGCAAAACGAACACCGGAGCCGCCTCCTCCGTTGCCGATCTTGTTCTTGTCCGCCCGCGGGGTAAAACCCCGCCCGTTGACCTTGTCCGTGAGGACCTTCAGCTGCCGCTTCACGTCGAGGATGATGGCCGTGAGGTCGGACAGCTGCGAGGTGTCGCCGTCAGTGGCCACGGCCGCCGCGGACAGGGTGAACGAGGCAGTGTGCGTACCGGCTGCCACGTGTCGGGCGTAGCACTCGAGGACCCATTGCTGAATGGTGAGGAGGTCCACGGCCGCCCGCTGCTGGTGTGTGAAGAGTCGTGACACCACCGGCGCGTAGAATCCCGGGTCCAGCGCCGCGAGGAACAGCTCCTTCACCTCGTCATCGTCGAGAGTGTTGCGCCTCTTGGCAGACCGTAAGGCCGCGTTGAAATCCGTGATGGACTCGGACGGGTCGGTGTGGGCCTTCAAGCGGACGCCAAGGAGGTCCGATGTCCCCTGGAAGGGTGCACCGGAGTCCAGCAGACGCCGTGCGAGCTCCAGCAGGGCTCGCTTGCCGTCCAGAGGGTGCAAGGCCGCAGACGCCTCGAGCCAGTCACCCGCTGGAGAGGCGGGACACACGATGAGCTCGAGCGTTGAAAAAAGAAGTTTGTTGGCCTCGGGACGGACGGCCAACGCGGAGTCCTCCAAGTCGAACATCGGCGCAAACAAAGGATCCTGCGCCTCGAAAGCCTCCTGGATAGCAGGCACTAGCTTGGAGAGAAGCACCTGCGCGTTGGACTCCGTTCCCGTGAATCGCTCATGCTTCTCACGGAAACATTTTCGGATCACGTGCTTCGCCACGCTCTCGTCGAAGCGCTCACGGGTGAGAGTGCGAACACCCGCCAAGAAAACAGCCCGAGCGGAGTTCGCAGCCGGAACACCAGTAGTTGCCGGCGTAGCCGGCGTGACGGAATTACGGGCAGCAGCGGAGTCAAAAATCGTAGCTAAAGAGCGTCGGCGAGACGCCATACTTGAGGTCAATCTAGTTGCAACCATTGTGTAAGAGACTGTAGAGACGAAGCGAGGGTAAATTGGACGAGGTGCGGAAGGGGCGGCGGCCAAAAGTCGTAATGCGGTTGCCGAGGAAAATAAGGAAAAGCTGTGGCGTAAAGATTTTCCCCACGTGCATGTGGATGCAGAGTGACGCGGCCAAGGAAAGTGGTGTCGGATCCGACCAAAATTTCCAACGTCAACCAACGCGAAGCGAGGAAAATGAGTCCGCCTCGTGCACAAGCTTCCCGTAAATCCAATCAACCAGGCATCAGCTAGGCCATACCGCTCCGCCGCGCCTCCAGTGGAACCCCTCACTCCATCTCAAGCGTCGCTGTTTAGCCAGACATGGCTAAAATTCGCAGTGTCTAAATAAAGAGTGCGTGGGGCCAAACCTGTTGGATATACCCCTAGGACTCGGGATATATTCACTCAGTGAAGGTTTTCTCAGAATGTAATAAAGTTGATAGGTTAACCCGATATAACGGGCATAAACAGTTAGGGTTCGGGTTCGGGTGACAGTCATACACACTACTATAGGAAGAGTCACAAAGCAAGCGGTGTGACTGTTCCAGCACTACTGTCGGTGCATGACGCCTTGTCTCGCGGACCGGATTATGTGTCCAAGTCGCCTCGGGAGTATTTGAAGGAGGCGGGCGTGTCGTTGGACGATAAATCCGACATGCCCAAGATTTAACTTGCGGCGATGGACGACACGACCTCCAACATCTTCGAGGAGGGCCCTTCGAATCCTGCGTGGCATGCAGAGCAGGAGGCCTACCTGTACGCGGTGGACACCCTGCAGATAGCTAGCGGAACCGCAAGCTATATATGGAGGCGACCCTGGCCTTTAAAGTCGTGGGAAGTATCTGAATCCCAAGGCGCCGGGCAAGCGCCTCACGAAAGTGAAGGGCGCAACAGATAAGGTCACGGAGGTGAGCAGCCGCGCCCATGACATCAAGGTACTGCTTACCTCAGTGGTCAACATTACACATAAGTTCAAAATTGCTAGATCGCGAGATATGTGTGATTCGTAAGTATGCGCTTAAGCTATGGTTAGGTATGAGAGGTAACTGAGCGGTATCGACCATAACTTTTGAATGCCGTGGTCGGTTTGCTTCATGAAGTGCGCAATATGATAAGATTGCTTCAGGTGACCTATTTATCAAATAAACATATTTTTGAAACGTTTGTGTAATGTCGACCACGCGTAAGCAATACCTTGACATACCGACTGAGCAGAATGACTATTACCCTTCGGGTGGCTTAAGCCCCCCCTAACAGCGATGTAGGGTGGCTTAAGCCACCCTAACAGCGATTTAGGGTAGCTTAAGCCACCTTAACGTTTTCAAGTATTACGGGAGCTATCGGTACCAGGAACTAGATTTTTTAAGCTCAAAATGACGGCGACAATGTCTACTTTTAGACACCATATGCATGCTATTAGGCGAGCCCAAGTTCCCGGTGAGCAATTTTGGGAAGCATCAAAGAGGGTGCAACATTTAGCGAAATTTGATCGATTTTCCCAGTTTTTGCATACCCATGCTACTTCAAGCGAGATTTTGAGGGTCAAGATGACCTCGGATCAAACTTTTGGCAAGACAGTGCAGGAAGAGCAGCTCGAGATCTTGACAACATGGGTCTCCAAATTTTGAAAGCGCCTTCGAGGAAGCCCCCGTGAGCAAATTAGCTTAAGGTGGCTTAAGCCATCTTAAGGAAAATTGGGAAATACCCACCTACTTCAACCGAAATTTTGAGGGTCAAGATGAACTCAGATCAAACTTTTGATAAGACACTGCAGAAAGGGCAGCTCAAGATCTTGACGACGTGGGTCTCCAAATTTTGAAAGCACCGCCGAAGAAGCCCCAATGAGCCCTTCAAGTTAAGGTGGCTTAAGCCACCTTAACCTGTGGGCAATATGCAAGAAGTCTGGTGATGAGGAACGCACATTGAATCGTATACGGGTGCGTCAGTGTAGGCAGGGCCATAAAGCTTCGGAATCGTGAACGTAGCCCCAAAGCGACGGGCATTTCCAATCTCGATGCAGTCACCCGGCAAGGAGTGAATGTAGCACAAGATCATACGCGTGGCTGCATAGCAAACATAACTCTCATTAGGACTTGAAATCCTGCAAAAAATACTTGTGAGGACTAACTCACCAGCGCAATCCACAAGAGTCTTGTAAGTATGCATGGTATCCTGCGATGGCTTATTCACACTCTTGTCCATAGACCTTCCTTCCTTGGAATCAACGCGCTTCCATCGTTTTGCTTTCATCATGCTCTTCATGACCTCATCGAAGCGTGCAGTGTAGAATTTGTTGGAAGATTGGATTAACATCCACACCAGAAGCTTGGTTTCCAAATCAGGCTCTCCGTGGACGTCTTGCATAAGAAGTGTCTGGTGATGATTTTGCACGTACGTCATATGCTGCGAATCACGGTACGTTTCCCCATTAAAGTCATAGGGTCTCCAAGGGGTGTCAACGTTTAGTTTGAGTATAGTCTCCTGCGTATCCTCATCATCATCATAGACGTCCCTGATAGCCTCTGCGTGTTCATACCAATCTGGGTATTTAGTCCAACCCATCAGCGAGGCAAACTTGGCCTTGGCAGATTCGATGACATCCTTGATGAAACCAAGACGATGACAATACGAGCTGAACTCAGTGCCAGTCAAAAACTTGCCCTTGCAACTGATCCCATATTTCTGGTAGAACTCCTTCCGTTTGTCCACATCGGCCACTAATACTCCTTCCTTCGCCACATTAAGAACAAAGAAAAAATATCGTACATCAAACCCTAAGGCTGTTAGCGAGGTGCTTATAGCCTCTAGGGTAAGAACAGGCTGCAGTTCTTTCGGATAGTTCTTCAACTCGAGAGCTTCCTTCCGCCATTCCTCTCCCAGTTTTGGATCCAGTAACCGCAAAATCTGCAAGCAAGACACGTTGGACACATGTAAGGGGGGCGACTCGCTTGTCACGCGTGGGTGAGAACTGAAGCTAGCGCCAAAGCTTGACAATCGTATACGATTGTCACGCGTGGGTGAGAACTGAAGCTAGCGCCAAAGCTTGACAATCGTATACGATTGTCACGCGTGGGTGAGAACTGAAGCTTGACAATCGTATACGATTGTCACGCGTGGGTGAGAACTGAAGCTTGACAATCGTATACGATTGTCACGCGTGGGTGAGGACACATGAGAGAGCGCGGAAGTTTCATACCTTTTGCGCATCCCGCTCGCGCGATTGGAGGAGGGCAACTTTTGCCGAACGATCCTGAATCCTGGAAATCTCGTTCGAGTAGGCCGCCGCGGTCATATCGCTCAGATTGTTCCGATACCAAGCGTTACTCTTGGCACTAGCTTGCCTTACCGGGAATTGTGTAAAATGCGCCAGTTGTTCTTCCGAGGCGTCGGCAATATTCAACAGCAAAATCCATTTATCGTGTTCGTGAGAGTCCACAAGACTTTCTGTTTGGTCGGTGTTCGTCAGTGTCCCGATAAGGCTCTGCGCAAACCGAAACTTGTAAAAATTACACACGGTATTTTATTGAAACGATGAAACAAACGATAGCATACAAGGATTGCTTAACAAAACACAAAGAGGTGTTTCTTTCTTCAGAATTATAATCGTTGTGGCCAACCCCTCCAGAGAGGACCTATTATTGGTCCCGGTACCGTTCCAGAATGCTTTACGTTTCCTTGCGTCCAGGACAAGGTCAAGCCAGGCGTCATAGCGATGCTGGCCATCCACCACGACAAGCTGCATTCGCATGAACTTCTTCTTCACCCACCTCTTGTAGTCGTCAGGATCATTATCGAATAGGCTGAGATAGTCTTTTTCCAGATTGCTCACCATTTTATCGAAGTTGATTAATTCCTCAGGAGCCACCGCATCCGCCGCTGCAAGCAACCGAAATGAACTCAGGTCTGACAATCGTATACGATTGTCAAGCTTTGTAGGAAAGTCCCGAACCCTTGCATAATGCTAGTGCTGACAAGCAATGCCTCACCGGGATAAAACTTGGACATGAGCATTTGCCTATACTCTTCGTCCGTGTAATAGTGTCCAGTCCACCACGCGATGACATGTGATTTGTCCACCTCCCATCGCTCCATTATGATGACCTTCTTCTGCTTCTCTATTCCCTCTTGTGAAGTCGCGCGGGTAAACGAAAGTTGGTTTGCGTCCCCATCAACATCAGCAGGATGTAACAGCAAGCCAAGAGGGGCAACTTCTGGAAGCTTTTTGTCTTCTCGAGAATTAGGCTGGGGACGATAAGTCCATTGTTGGATCACTTTTTTGATATTCAGCGGTCCTGGGAATACGTAGTCTTGCCTGTTGTCGTCACCAGTGGTCCCAGATATCGCTGCCTTACCTTTGTCACGAGCACGCTTTCGCGGTGGTGCACTCCCCGAAGCCTCGGGTGCAGGAGCTGACGCTGCCTCTGGCGCTGCCTCTGGCGCTGCATCTGCATCAGCTTTTCTCTTACCTAGCATTCTTTTAAGAGTGCTAGCAGTTTTAGTTGCGTTCTGATTCTTCAGTAATGCAACAGCTGTATCAACTATCTCCCCACCATCTCCACCTTCCACAAGGGCCAGAATTCCTCTCTCGAGGTCTTTCTTCTCCTTCTGTTTATTTGTAGCGGCATACTCGAGCATTAGCGCAACGACTTGCTCAGCTGGTTGCTGAGCTGGTTGCTGAGCTGGTTGCTGAGCTGGTTTCGGCGCACCAACTTTAATAGTCAGCCTTCTTGGCGATTTAGCTGTAGCTTGAGGATCACTTGCGACTGGAGTGGCATCTCCACTTGCGACTGGAGTGGCATCTCCTGCGGTACCTGGAGCAACACCAGCGGCGGGTAACTCATTTGAACCACCTTCACCGGATGCCAAAGATCCGCTCTGAGAGGCCTGTGCACCTCCGGAGGCCATACGCTGTAAATCTCTAATTGTGCCTCCGAATTTCTTTCGAGCGGTTTGTTTTGTACGAGCCATGCAATAATGAAAAAAATGACACCCCGACATGCATTTATAGGGCTGCAGGTACGCACCTCCCTCACGCCCGGCAGCCACAGCCTGTGCCTTAGCAGTGGGCTTTCTGACTCTTGATAATCTCCCTGTAGACATCTGTAAAATTATGAATTATTTTAATATTTTCCTAGTATATATAGATAAAAAATCTATAAATATATCTACTACAATACTCACGTGTGACAATCGTATACGATTGTCAAGCTTCGACCGTACGGTTAATCATATTCATATGTGCACGAGTAGTGACAAACTCTTCGCGAATATCCAGGCAGGGTTATACGACATGCAATAGGATACACGATCTCGGCGCTAAGTTCGGCTCTCTCTCACGTGTGACAATCGTATACGATTGTCAAGCTGAAACCGTACGGTTAATCATATTCGAATGTGGACGAGGGTGCTAATACATGTAATGGTATACAAAATGTTTTGAATAACGTATATGAAAATGCATACACTGTAAAATATATAAGATGCCATCACAGATTTACGTTTGTATTCTAGCTAAGCAACTAGAGATCGAAGTTGTCCGGAATTCCAGGATAATACGACAGTATTTTGCGAACTTCTGAGGATAGCAGAGATGGCTCGTGAAGGTATCCCACACTCGTAATGATCGGAATTTCGAATATCTCGGAGTACAGCCAAAGGAAATGCTTGCATGGAGCAGGTCGGGTCCTCGCCATTTCTCGAAAACACGGACACGAACAACGGTATTCTCGTCCAAACTCCAAGAGGTATTCACGGCCATCGGAATCAGGGTGACAAACTCGGAAGTTATAGACGGTTGCACCACCAGGAACACATTTCCGGATTTGAGTCAGTGCAAGGTTATCGGTCTTAACCATGCTGTGGAGCGCGGTATAGAAATTCGCTATCTTCTTCGTCAAGAAACCCTTGCCACTCGCTTTCACCTTAACACCGTTGCGAAGTCTCTCCTCCACGTCCATCTCCGAATTCTCCGATCTCACCAGATGTCCTCGAGCCTCTTCTGGGGTCACATCCTTATGGGCAACGCAAACACCAAGAGAACAGAGACGAGTCTCCTCACTTTCCAGGATCTTTGTGTCCGGTGCAACAAGAAGTTTGGGTACACTGTTCGCCCCCCCCCTCGGGCAGTCCAGGCATCGAAACGTGACAACAATACCATGGGTTTTGAACACATTTCCACGAGCAGAATATAAGCCTCCGGATCGGGGGAGTGGTCCTCACTTCGCGAACTTGACCCTTTTTAAGAGTTAAGTTTTTTGCTGGAAAATAATAGGTCAAGCTTCCAGTGTACCCAATAGTCAGCTGCCCTTTCGCGATTGGGATGTCGTGACGAGAACCATTAGACTTCCGTCCATAGCATTTACCGTTAGTGCCTGCCCGCATGACGTGAAGCAGGGAAGGTTGGAAGTCCCCACCAGCTTCCGGGTAAACGCGAACTAAAGTACGCTCCGGACGTGCCGCAGAGGTAGGTCTTGCCGCCGAGGTAGGTCTTGCCGCCGAGGTAGGTCTTGCCGCAGAGGCAGGTGGCACCGCCGAGGTAGGTCTTGCCGCCGAGGTAGGTCTTGCCGCAGAGGCAGGTGGCACCGCCGAGGCAGTGCGCGTCTTCTTGGAGGCGACGCCTTCCGAGGGAAGTTCCGCAGGGCGTTTGCGCGAAACCCCCCCATGGTTTACCTTATCTGGACGGTGGGTGTCCGTTGCAGGGATGCCCCTCTGTGGAAGCCATCCTGTCGCGCCAGCACGAACTGTTTGCATTAATTCGCGACCATCTGCAAACTCTGCCTGAGTAAGGACGCCTTTAACCCACTTATCCTCCAATGAACGAATACGACCTTGCACGCACAACACGTGCTTTGATGAGTTCTGCCGGTTCATCGCCAGGCAAATTTGTATAAGGCTATCGAATTCCACCGACTCCAACAAGGTGGAGTAGTATGCCCCCCACGATCTCCACTTCGCGTGCATGCTTTCCGCAAGGCATACAAGCGGTCGTTGGATTTCGGCGGTCATGTCTTCGGTTTGTTCCTTGAATTGCGACAGAATGTGCTGCGCGTGCCGTATTTGGAAAACGAAGTACGCATTCAATTTTGGCTGATTCGACCTGCCACATTTCTCAGCGTACCAGGCGAAGATGGCAGTTTCACAGGACACCTTGGCCTCGGGAGTAGAGTAAATCCATCGCTGTAACAGGTCTTTGTGCACGGCATGGAGATCTGATGGAATAAGAGATTCGATCTTATGTAAGTTCTGCCCCCAATGGAAAGTGCACTCCAGATTGTTACGGTCATCTTGGTCTGGCCAAACTTTCTTGATTGCTGCCCAGTTAGCACCTGTGCCCCAAATATTAATCAGTTCTTGAAAACCAAGCATATTATGCGTAGGTTTACACGGTGCTGACAATCGTATACGATTGTCAGAACGTTATAAAGTGCAAACTCACACATAGAAAACTATGATTTTTGACTTGCCCTGTATTTCATGCGTAGGTGACAATCGTATACGAATGTCAACGGTTCTGACAATCGTATACGATTGTCAGAACCGTGTAACTTACAAACTCTCCCATTGAAAATTATGATCTTTAACTTACCTGCTGCATCTCCCATGAAGCCGTAGAATAATACTTCCTCACGCGGGTGTTCGGCTGCTACCGTCTTCTTCACCAATGTCCAAAACAGTACCTGAGTTTCGGTACAGTCTTTGGGTACGTTCATGGTGGCAATAGTGAGCAGAGCGTTGGCCTCTATGGAGAACACGTGCGCCCCCATCGTCACCCAATCCCCAGAAACCTTGCGATGTACGAAATCCAAGTGGACGTACGCTGAGCGGAGGTAGTCGTCGCTACTTTTCGGGTGCATGCGACGCATGAGATCGACACCTCCATCCACTCCGACACTGGACATAACGAACGTGTGAGCAAAACTGTCGATGTTCCCCTCGTCCGCGAAAGATTGCAGTAGGCCCTTACCGTGCTTAGCAGCCCATTGGGAAACGGCTTGCATGCCCTCATCCTGTCGACGACCTCGCACGAGATTCTGGTCCACTGCCTTATCAATCACGTTCATTTTCCTCGCGATGTCTGGTAGCTGGCTAGGGTCAAAAGAAGAGTCTTTTGGAAAGACGGTTTCCGTGAGTAAAGTCCTTTTCACCTGGCACACGTTTCGAACTCCACCGGTGTTTAGAACCTCCTCAGCCCTAGTCTTAGCTGCTTTTAGCTCACCCACGCTGGGGTTGTCGGTGGACAACGCGGAATGGTTGTGTCCAAGGGAGCTAGTAGACAGCTGGAGGATGCTCCAATCGGAGTCTTCTTGGATGGTTACTTCAAACGGACAATTGCCGGAATGAGTAGGCGCAGCGTTGCAAAGGGCGCACGCCAGATTGCGGTTCTTAAAGGTACCGGTGAATTGGAAACGGTTACGATCACCCGTTTTACGAAACACTACACATGCATCGTTCTCGCAGGATAAAGCCCCACCACATCGAGTAGTTCTAGTAAGACGGCCTCTGATACGCCTTTTGTTCCCAGAACGCATCCAGGTCTGCGGATCGTATTTTAAGAAATCTCTCCAAGGAGAGAAATGTCCAGCACGTGGCTTGTAAACTACCCCCGGAAGGAGAGGTACTGGCAGTTCATCGACAAGCTCGCCAGGCTGACCTGGCGCTACGTCTTGGGACAAATCAACATGCTGAGAAAAATCTATCGGAATAGCTGGTCCGGCATAGGCTGTATATTCCGATTTGACCTTGTGCTTGAGCTTTGGTTCTTGTCCAGCGCTGGAGGATTTCGTAGATTCATACGGTTCTTTTGGCGGTGGAGGCGATTCGGTTAAGTCAAAAACTAAATTTTCATGCTTTATTTCAGGGCGAGGCGGAGAAGCTGATGCTTGGGAAGATTCGTGTGTGGCTGTTTCAGCATTCACACAACCGGTCTTCACGTCACTAGATCCGGGGGTTGAACTGACACCACCGATCACAAGTACGACAGCTCCGTCAGGGAACACGGTACCGAGTTCGACAGGTTGCACGTCTTCTGCGCTGCGCAGGTGAAGAAGCATCGGGGTGTCGGTAAGGGTTGGAAACAAGGCCTGTAGTAACGGAAGAGATATTGGCACGGTATGCGGGACATCCAAAGTATGATTACCGTATCGCAGGGAAGCCGGCATGGTTTCCTAAGGTACCATGAAAAATGAATTATTTTATGAAAATAATACCCTATATAGACATGATAAAAAAAAAAAATATATATGAAACACGTTTGACAATCGTATACGATTGTCAAGCTCTGTGGTTAGGTTCGTCTCTCTGACGCACGTTTGCCACTCGCAGACGACTGGGTTATACCCCATTAGTCCCTGGTTAGGGGGGGGAAGGGGGAGTTAGTGTATATTCCTTAAGTATGAAGAAAAAAATTGATTTTTCTTAAGTATGGGAAAACGTAGGCGTCGACGCGGGCCGACGCGTTACACTCCTTAAGTATGGGCTTAAGTATGGGCGCCCTAATTTGCGAAATCTTAGAATGTTAAGAATGTTTGGTCTGTCCGTCCGTCCGTCCGTCCGTCCACCGGACGGACGTGGACGGACGGACGGACGGACGACTTTCGTGGACCAATACCAACACTCGGTCGCGACGGCCACAATGGCAGCTCTCCGGTGCGGCTTGAACGCTGTCGCGTTCGACTCCGACCAAGACATGGTGAATGCAGCCAGTCAGCGGATTGGGAACATTAATGACGAGCCTGCCGGCGATACGGAATGCATGTCACTCGAGGAAACGGCGAAGCTCAAAGAGGAAGCACGCATAGAGGAGGAAAACCTCAAAAAGGCGAAAGAAATCACCGACTGCGCTAAGGACATGAACGAGTTGGTTGATGAGGACGGTGAAGAACCCGCTAAAGATCCACCCGCTGAAACCGGCACGGATTCTGGGCAACCCGAGGCAGGAGAAGGAGAGGAAGGAGAAGGCGGAGAAGAAGAGGGAGAAGGAGAGGCAGGAGAAGGCGCACCAGGAGACAGCGATACCCCCGCACCTGCCGGAGACACACCAGCCGAGTAAATAGTGCACGCCGTGCCAAATGCCTGTCTTGAACCTGGAATGAACGCAGATACCGCGTAGATTGTGGTCGCAGTGCTAACAGCTAGTCCTGAACATTAATAAAACACATGTACAAAATGAAATTAGTCACCGCATCATATTTTGTATCGTGTTTACCACATTGAATGCTTGTATGTGCTTGTGAATTTATTATAAGCACTCATACGTACGGGGATTAGTATCGGGCCCCTCCGTCCGGCCGCCGCTGCCGCTCGGGCCGCAGGCCCGAGCGGCCCGAACGGCCCAAACATTCTTAACATTCTAAGATTTCGCAAAATAGGGCTCCCATACTTAAGCCCATACTTAAGGAGGGTAACGCGTCGGCCCGCGTCGACGCCTGCGTTTTCACATACTTAAGAAAAATTAAATTTTTTCTTCATACTTAAGGAATATACACTGACTCCCCCCTCCCCCCCTAACCAGGGACTCAGGGGGTATAACCCAGTCGTATGCGAGTGTCAAACGTGCGTCACAGAGACGAACCCAACGACAGAGCTTGACAATCGTATACGAGTGTCAAACGTGAGTCAGGCAGTAACCCTGTGATTTTTTGCATCGGCCCATGCCCTCCTTGGCAATATTTAAATCGCTTGAGGCCTTTAGGAGGATCATTTCCCATTCTTTCCTACTCCGGTCTATACGGGCTATATAGAAATTATTAATGAATACGCGATACACAGTTCTGACAATCGTGTACGATTGTCAAAACTGTTTCCCAAACGAATTTATTTGTAATTGTTTTGTTGTTAATAAAAAGTTTACACCGAACCCCACAACAATAATATGGGGGGGGTGGGGGGTCCGAACCAGTTTTGAAATCTAACGTAGAGCAAAATGACAGATGTAAAACAATCTGAAATCAAGCATTCCAAAAAATGAAATCTGAAATCTAGCGTAGAGCAAAATTAGCAAAATTTGAAAAAAGGAAATCTAACGTAGAGCAAAATGACAGATGTAAAAAAATCTGAAATCAAGCATTCCAAAAAATGAAATCTGAAATCTAGCGTAGAGCAAAATTAGCAAAATTTGAAAAAAGGAAATCTAACGTAGAGCAAAATGAAAGATGTAAAAAAATCTGAAATCAAGCATTCCAAAAAATGAAATCTGAAATCTAGCGTAGAGCAAAATTAGCAAAATTTGAAAAAAGGAAATCTAATGTAGAGCAAAATGACAGATGTAAAAAAATCTGAAATCAAGCATTCCGCATGCGGGACATCCAAAGCATGGCTACCGTATCGCAGGGAAGTCGGCATGGTGTCCTAAGGTACCATGAGAAATGAATTATTTTATGAAAGGAATACTTTATATAGACATGGGTTCAGTGTATATTTTGAAGAACCAAGCATTCAAGATATTCGCTTGGGAAACAGTCCTGACAATCGTATACGATTGTCAGAACCGTCGGGAGGGAGGGAGGGGACTATGTACGCCACACCGCTCTGACTCGCCGCTCCGTAAGTGAAAGAAAAAAAATAAATTCAATGCGACTGGGTTATTCCCCCTGAGTCCCTGGTCAGGGTGGGAGGGGGGAGTCTGTGTATATTCTTTAAGTATGAAGAAAAAAATAAAACTTTTCTTAAGTATGGGAAAACGTATGCGTCGACGCGGACCGACGCGTTACACTCCTTAAGTATGGGCTTAAGTATGGGAGCCCTAATTTGCTAAATCTTAGAATGTTAAGAATGTTTGGGCCCCTCGGGCCGCAGGGGCCCGAGCCCGGCCCGGACGGAACGGCCTAATACTAACACTCCATACGTACGTATCCGAGCAGATACCGCGTAGACTGTGGTCGCAGTGCTAACAGCTAGTCCTGAACATTAATAAAACACATGTACAAAATGAAATTAGTCACCGCATCATATTTTGTATCGTGTTTACCACATTGAATGCTTGCATGTGCTTGTGAATTTATTATAAGCACTCATACGTACGTATCTATTAGCCTCACCGGCACCCGCGTTGATACGTGCGTCTCGCGTCTCGTCGGAAAATACGTTATTTTCGTACGCCTTGGAATTATTTAGCTATCTATAATTAAATTGAAAAATGACATTCCATAATGTCGTTTTCATCGAATAGCGTGTTAGGACGCTTAAAGACTATGGTCCTTGTGGGAGGACCATCTTTTTTTCGACGATTTCGATAAAAAAACATATCAAAAGCCCTTTAAGCACGCCCCTCTAGCACACGCGTGGACGATCCTGTAGGGGAAATTGTTCAATTGACTCATAAATATGATGCCAAACGCACGTATACGCCTCAAAGACCCATGTGGCACTCATAATAGTCATCGCGCGTTGGTCCTTGTGGGAGGACCATGAATTTGGATAGTAGCCATTTAGAATTATTAATTTTCAGATATCATATCTGTCGATAGTTTAAAAACAGTTACTCAAAGTTATCGATGGCAAAAAGTAATTCCGATACCGTCCCTTGGAAATTGTCACAACTTCTACGTTAGTCACCTACTTGAGTTGTATGACTTATTGGTATTCTTATTTGTGACTTGAGCAAGGTCTCCACAACCCCTCAAAGGCCACCAAACTCGATATATCGAGCAAGAAAATTAATGGATGGTGCAGGGATAGCCTGCTGGTAGGTTATAAAATGTGTTTAGTGCATAATGCCCTGAAGGTATTCAAATGTAGCAAATTGTGAATTGTTTCTTTAATGTACCTCAATCCATCCTTGGGCACATGTCGCATGAAACCAATCGGGCTAGCATGCTCGTGGCACATGCCACGAAAATGCCCCAAACAGTTGTTCAAGGACAATTCCTGTCATGCCTCACGACTCGGCGTATTGGTGGCCAAATGATGCATATTGTGGCGCATTTTGTGTGCGTGGATAGCGTGATGGCATTGGCCCACAATCGTGGTGCTTGGGAACGAGGCTACATGGTCGTGGGTTGTTAGGCGGGAGTGCACAGTGCAGCAGCCGCGCATCGTTGTGCCACACGACAACCCAAATATCGAATCATGGCCCATGCCTTGGCGTATTGGTGAGCAAATTATGCATGCCGTGGCTCATTTTATGTGCGTGGATATTGCGATGACATTTGCCACCCCTTGGGACGCTTGGGATCGAGGCTACATGGTCGTGGGCCGCGTTGGCGGGAGTGCAGCAACGCGCAGCGCTAAACCATAGAACAATCCAAATATCGAATTATGACTCATGGCTCGGCGTAAAGGTGGCCAAATGATGCATGCTGTGGCTCGTTTTATGTGCGCGAATATTGCGATGACATTTGCCACCCCTCGTGATGCTTGGGATCGAGGCTACATGCGATGGTCGTGGGTCGCGTTGGCGGGAGTGCAATGGCGCGCAACGCTGAACCATGTAACCGTGTTTCATTAATATACCTCATAGTCCATATCAAGATATGGCAAACGCGAGGTCAGAAAGTGTACGGAAAACGCAACTTCTAGATTTTAAGACATGGGCGATTTAAACTTTTTCTTAAGTATGTTTAAGTATGCGCGAATTGATTGTGAAGTGTATCGAGCACAACTTCCCCGTTGCGCATCCACTTTTGTACGGACAAGTTTCTGTACGTCTACAATGTTCGCGCGGATCTGATAAGCCAATAAAAGAATTGTGCGTTTTCCGCGCACTTTCTGACCTCGCGTTTGCCATACCTTGATATGTGGGCACATGCGCCAATAGTGGTAGCGAAGGAGGGACACAAATGGATGGGCAGAACGTGAGATATGGCCCGAAACGTGTGCGCCACCAAACTGAAAACTTGATCAGTTTGAGCGGTTTATCAATTCGCCCTTTAAGTGTTAAGGACTCACACGCTGCAACATGTTGTATCGGTCGCTAGATCGAATCCCCGCCCGTCGCGTGACATCTGAGCCGCTCTCGAGACCCGCCTTGCATGTTGTGCAGAGCACTTCTCGCTGTCCACCAGTGTTAACACCGTGAAACCCCTGTTTCAACGGTGCGGTTAATTACTGGATAGATTAGGAACATCCGCAGCATGCTCGAGCCCCATAATATTTTGCATACGGCATATTTTGGGCGCTAGGTAACTTGCCCGCTCAGATTTGGTCACTCGAAGCTGATCTCGGGGTCCTCGTGCTTTGATGAGTTGCGAGGAGCCATCCTCGAAACGCCATTCCCTTGGCATTCTGGGATTTCTGGCCAAGGGAGTGGGTGTAACTAATTAATACAACTACGTTGATGGATGTGACACAGTGACCCCCAGTTGTCATATGTCACTTCCTTTGGTAGGCTGGGTGACCGTCACCCGTAGGTACGAAACCCCAGCTAGGTATTTATGTAGATTTTCTTTTTATAACGACTTTTTTTTTTACCGGGTGTCAGTACCGCTTACGGTTCCGTGGGGTTCGGTGACACTTAAATCCATCGCCTTCATGTTGGCTCCGAACAAAAGTTTAGGTATTTCCGAACCCCCTGCGCGAGGTGCGACACGGTCCACAACCATTAAATGTACAAATCGGGGCCGCGTGCGGCACCAAACCTGCGTTCTGAATATTGCTTATTTTCAATTGGTGTACAATGGCTACTAGCTTGGCGACTTCGTCGTTTATATCGTCAGATGAAGATATCGACGATCGCGATAGCTCGATGATTTGGGTTTCTCTTTTGCATCTTGAACTTTTTGTAGGGAAAAATAACAAGAAATTCAAAATCTTATGATCTTTGAGATCTTATGATCTTTGAGATCGTGACTAGGGTACGTGTACGAGTACAGTAATCCGTGTGACCCTTCCGGGTTTAGGTTTAGGTTATTAGGTTATCACTCTCTTTATTCAGTTTAAGTTGGTATTCAATAAGCACTCGACTGCTTACCGATGATACACCTGAATATACCGAACGGGTATATTCCCCCAGACTATACGTCACGAATCGTCGCTCGTTCCTAGCTAGTTGGCATTGATTGGCGGCATAACCGCATACGTGGACTTGCCCTAAGGGTGCGCCATGCGCATGAGACCACATCGCTTCAAGCAACTCAAACGACGTGTACTAGCAGTAAAATTTGACGGGTGTTGTTGCTAATTCTGCTTCACAATTGCGACGAGTTGCTTAAACGCGAGATTCTTTGGGCGTTTGGGGACGCTCTTGTTTCACGTCGTCTACGATTGATATGTGGGACATCGTGGCCTCGACCCATTGCGCCATTGGGTTAATTACCGTTATTCGAACCCGTATTTAGCGGTGAGAAAAGGTAAGAAGGGCCCTTACAAATCGTGGTTTCTCCATGCCACGATTGCATGATATGCACCTTAAGGGGGCAACTAGGTACGTGTGTACGATGTAATTCAGGCCTACCCTGGAGATAGTAGAAGGAACTCAACTTAGAATTACCTAAAATGTAAAATCTTTTATATGACCTTAAAATGACTTGAAATTTAAAAGAAGTCGATTTAAGTCGATTTAAGTCGATGGAAGTCGATGGAAGTCGCCAAAAGTGGTTAAAATTAAAATCGGCCGCGAAGGCGAACGCACACATCACCACGAGTAGCGGTAGTGCGACATGGCGGGCAAAAGACGGAGTCCCCTTCGGCGGCGGCGTCGCGCGGCATCCGTGCACCATCGACTCTTGCACAAAGTTGTCGGCCGGGATGTCCTCAGACGTGTCGCTGCGCGTCGCGCACACCGATGGCATCCCTCATGTAACGGAAATATGTAACGGTGCGGGCGTAGCGATTCTTACCGAGAGGTCCGTGCCGGCAATGAAGTCGGCGATCTTGGCGGGTTGAGCCTCCTACGGCATGCGCGGGTGGGGATGCGGTAGACAAATGCTGCTACCGCTCTCCGAGCCGTCGCAATCAAGCCCCGTCTCCGGCTCCCCCGTCGGTGGCGGTGGTGCCGCGGACGGCGCGGTGACGTGGGCGGCGAAGCTAGGCGTCCATGTGAATACCATGCTCCCTCCCGACACCACCGACGCCGAAGCCCACGCATCTGAGCTTCAACCGGCTGCGCGTACTGGGTGTCGCTCGGATACGGCGGCGGTCTCGTACTCGTGAATACCAGGCTTAAGCGCTTAACCCGAAACCCTACAAACCAATGTCACCCCGGTGTGCTATACGGAGTACGGGTACAGCCTAAGGAAGTGTCAATCAGTGTGTCACATCCAGCATATCCTACGACATACGGCACTACGCCGGTCACCCATCGGCATGAAGTTGACTCAATAATAGGCTGACTGAAACATCTGGGTGAGTTTGTTTGTTGGATTTAATATGCAGTGCGCGTATGCAAATGCCATATAAGGTAGTATGCGCGTAGGCAAATGATTTTGATGTAATATGCGCGTAGGCACATGATTTTAATGTAGAATGCGCTAGACAAATGTTTTTAATGGCAGTCTGCGCGTAAGCAAATGATTTTAATGGGCAGTTGCCCGCGTAGGCAAATTGAATTAATGGTGTGATATCCGTAGACAGACCGTGGACAAGCGGGATAATGCAACGAGTGGTGTGTTCGCTATACAATTGTATGCCGAACACAATAATATAAGTTTACTTATTAATTCTTCGGTGTCTTGGAAATAACATGCTTCATGCGCACGCAAGATCCGTTCAGATTTTAGGAGTCTGAACGCGGCGGGTTAGAGGGGGTGAGTGGGCATGCGTTGAGTCAGCGGCTCAACGCATGCCTAGCAAGAAGGCACAATAAACACCATGCGCGCATCACATATATATATTACATATGAATACTAGAAACATCACGAGCATCTGGCATTGTACTGTCAACTCTCGCGGAAACGCGGATGTCAACCGCGTCCACGTTTCCGCGCTAGGGTTTCTTCCCGCATCCGAACGCTCGCTTGAAAGCGAGCCTTTGCGTCGGACGAGGGAAGCCTGTGCAGAAATGCCTTGACATATGCGTTATCTTTCCAAAAAAATTGCATAGACTGGACGGTCAACCACACATCTCGTCGTGGGCTGACGCGTTCCTTTGGAATTAACCGTTGTACCCACTTGAACGCGTAAGCCCACAACGAGATGTGTGGCTGATCGTTCAGTCTATGCAATTCGTTTTGGAAAAATAGTACATGCGAACCTATTATTCCTAACCGGCTTCGCTCACCCGATGCGCACGCTCGCTTGCAAGCGAGTGCGCGGTTGAGGGAAGAACCCTAGCGCAAACGTGGACGCAAATTAACATATATCCGCGTTTATTCCGCGAGAGGTGACAATACACTGTCAAATCGTTTTCTAGTATGGCTCGGGAAACACGGATCGATCTACCGGCACAGAAACCTCTAAAACTCCGCAGGCTCCTATTTAACCATTTGTTTTGCTCTTCACATCGCATTGCCATGTAACATAGATCACTAGGCACACTGCTACCTCTGTGCCAGGCTGCCGCTGTTGCTGTCGCCGCCATCTCGGAGTGGTCCACCCGAAGTACCTCTCCATGTGCTCGTCGGGAACAGCTGCCGGGTCAATGTAGGAGTGGATGGCAGAGGACAGCTGAGACCAGCCGCCCAGGAAGCAGCACTTCTCAAGCGCCGCGCCCACAGCCCTGGCACAGGTACAAGCCCCCTTGCGGGTGTTGTGGCCAGAGAAGTGACCCCCTTCCAGAGGGACTGCACACCCCAGCTTCCCCAATGCCAACTGCACCCAGCCATTAGCTTGCGCCGACTGGAGCCTTCCTTGCTCCCACGGCAGCCTCCAGTAGCTGCCCTGCACCTCCAAGCCCGTCATTGGGCGCTGCCCCCAACAGGTATCCCGCACTTGCTTCCAGTGCTGCAGGAGCTGCACGAGCCCCGCCACCACCGCTGCGGGGATGGTGAGCCTCCTCCTGAGGCGCACGTGCCCCCTGCATTTCTCCTTGTGGATAACCACGGAGATGTCATCACCGGTGATGCTGCTGTGCTCCCTGCGCACGGAGATAGACGCCCGTCTCTGGCCGGCCGAAGGTGACAAAGGCAAACACCACGTACAGTAGAAACTCTATTACTTTTTTAATTATACAATGATTTTCTTTAAAAAATCGTTGTAAAGATAAATTTCGAATCAATTATTGAAATATGACAGGTAGGCGTGAAAAGATAAAAGATAAGCCAAAATTTAAATATTGGATCTCGTCTTTTCACAGCTGGTAAACGTAGAGATAAAGTACGCATTTAATTCTGCGCCTCGGACGGACGTGGCTGGGCAAAAAATGGCAAAGCGAAAAACAAACTCGGTACACGCTAAAAGATTGCTGCAAGCGCTATTTTCGAAATATCTTGCACGCATATACGGCTCCGTGCGCGGGCTCCGGCCAGGCACGCGCGTTTCGCTATCCCCCGCTAAGACGTGATGTACCGACAGGGTCCCGACAAGGTGGGTATGTTCCTAACCATTTTCGACCATGCTGAATCCGATGACGACGTCCGTTTTTACCGATTAGAGCCGTATAGGGCCCCACGCCGTGCTCAAGGTGGGCCTAGGCAAATCCACCTGAGCGCAGACACACCGTTACATCGGCGGTGATGCTTAAAAAATCAAGCACGTTTTAGTAACTCCAAGATATCAATGCAGGAATTTCGGGGCCGCTATCGACTAATAATTCTATAACGATTAGATCGACCAATTTTAGATCTGATCGTTATAGAGTTGCCGATGAGGCAGTTTGTTTTATCCGGACAAGGGCCGATCAAGACAAACAAACACCACAATATTTAACGCGGTAACCGCATTTCAAGGCTTGCAAAGATAATAATAAAGTTCGAATCTAAATAATTGAAATGGCGGAGCTCAAAGATAAAGATACGGATAAATTTCAAAAATATATAATCGATATGTCCCAAAAAGTTTTACATTTCAATTAGTTTTTCACTTGCATGAAAAACAATAAAAAACAATAAAGTTTCCACGGTAGGTGCACGCCCTGAGCAGCTCCGTAGCTGCCCGGCCGAACGGCTCCAGCCCCAGCCCGTGCTCATGCACCGCCGGGAAATGTCTGGCAGGCAGCCAGGTCCTCACCGTCTGCTCCTCACCCGCGGCTTCAGCCGCATGCCCCTGGAGGCGGGATATGCCCTTCATTCCTCTGGAGACCGCCCGGCCCTTGACAGGCCCGGGGAACCCCATGTCCTCGCTCGTGGCAGTTGTTGACAGTGTGTGTATCTTCTGATATCATCGATGATATGATCGCCCGTCAATATTTTTCGTGATGGCCCGGCAACGGTCCGGCAGGCCCGGACAAAAAATACGAACGACCCGGCGACGGCCCGCGCTTGCCCTGGAAGCATTTTTAAATTAAGGCTTATAGCTAAATTGCGCGTGTTAGAATCGATTTAGGTTGCGTACGCAATGATGCAGGAATCGGCCTTTGTTCGGGCAGTGTCTTAGAAAGTCTATCGTGTGATACTGAAAGGCTAGCATACGATAGTGCTCATGGTAGGGCTTCATCTAAATTCTATTGGACAACAAAAATGGGACGATTATTAGCGAGGTAGGGGTTCTAGCCATCTGGCGAAACCGTATGGGCCCGGTAACGGCCGGACAAATCTGGGCAGATGTAACGTGGGCGAAGCCCCTCAAGCGAGATAGGCCTGGCGCATTTTTATAAACAGCCCGGCGGCGGCCCGGCGCGATTTTTTTGGGGCTCCAATGGCCCCGGGCCGGCCCGGCAGGGTAAGATACACACACTGGTTGTTGATGGCGGACAGGTAGAGCTGCATGTTGGACGCGCCGCCTGCACCGTGGGCACCAACATGTGGGCAATGCACAGCCTCACCGTGACCCCCGTTGCCGGAAACCACTGCCTGCCCTCCGCCTCACAGAACCCCATGAAGGCCCGAGCCTTCGGCCGGTATTTTCCCACCGTCTGCATCTGCACCGCCAGCTCAGTGAGGGAGCTGTCCCCCAGCTCCCCTCTCCAGCCTTCGTCCAGCGCTCCTGAAGCGCCGCATCCCAGCCAACCGCCGGGTCCTGTCCGACGCTGTCCTGAATCCGAGTCTCACCAAGACCCGAGATGTCAACTCGCGCGCCCTGGGCGCCTCGATCCTGCTGCTTAACAGCAACAAGAACTCGTCCATGCAAGGGAGCACCCGCGCCCCCTGCTGATGCTCCTCACGGCCGCATCCTCCAGCTCGTCTGCGAACTGCCCAACGTCGTCGCACCTTGCTTATGCTTTGCAGCTTCCGCACTTCTCGCCGATCCTCCGCGGATCTCGGAGAACGCAGGCACTCCACGAGCACCTTCATGGCCTTGACGAAGATTCGAGGCGAGTCGTTCCAGCCGAAGGGAAGGACGCCGCACTGGAATAACTCCCCCCGCACGTCGAACTGCATGTACTCCTGGAAGGCGGGGTCGATCCCCACGACGTGGCAACCGTCCTGGAGGTCGAAGCTGATGCACTAGTCGTTCGGCTTGGCGAGCCGTCGCAGCTTCTTGAACGTCTCCATCTTGCAGCGGGACTTGACGCAGTGTGCGTCCAACCAGCGGAAGTCCGTCACTAGACGCCACTTGTTCGTCCCCGGCTTCGGTACCAGGAACACTCGGGATACGTGTCGTCGCCTCCTTGCTCGTACCCATGCGCCCGTTTTATTGAGACACCGCTCGGTCTCTGCGGCCATCCAATCCAAATGCGGAGGGGTGGCGTCGCCCAACGACACTCCGTGATCGAAAGGCAGAGGCGCCTTGTCAACCCATCGCATCTTTGCCTCTTTGCTGATCCATTGCATCGCCTCAGAGTTCGCGCCAGTTGCGCGCCATGCCCCCTTGTGCTCCGCACCCTTTCCTGCAGGGTGGGCTCTTTCTGTTGGATGCCCCGAGGGGCGGAAGGCGTCCAACATTTCCGTGATCGGAAAGTATGGGCTTGGGTGCCTCGCCCAAGCCCTGACCCTTTACCTCCCTTGCCGCTGCCGCGGCCACCTTCGCCTTTTCCAGCGCCACCGCCCGTTGCGCCTTTTCCTTTGCCTCCTTGACGGTCACGAAAAGTCGAAACTTTGGCGCTCCTTGGCGCGCGTGTTCATCACGGCCTTCGCCTTCGTGGTGTCCAACTCCTTCAACCACTTCGTGAGCACTGAGTCGCTCACCAGCCCGTCGCTGCCTGCGTAACTTCGCCCGCAATGCCCCAGCTCCGCCGTTCGAGGCTGCGTCAGACTCCATGCTCGCTCTGAGCTGCAAAATGGTATATCTGTTGCTCAGGAGCGAAAAACACCCTTAAACGTGTTGTGAGCTGCGAAAACACGCTCATTCAAGTCCTCCACCGTTCGGGGATCTTTGTCATCTTGACACCAGTCCAAGGTCGTCTCGGAAACCGCGATCGCATCGTGCATGTACGAACGCGCAGGGGCAAGCACCAACTGCCCGTAACGCATGGCCGAGTTGGTGCGTTTGGAGAGGGCGTCGTAGGTCTTGTCGTTGCACAGGTCGTACATCTGCAGCATATCGGTCTCCAGTGTCGCAGGTGTCGTAGGGAACGGTCTCCCCGTGTGGGGCATACGGGAGTTTTTTTCAATGCCTCCAACTCCGCGTCTCCGCTCTGAGCGGAACCACCAGCCTGCGAAACGGCTTTCGCTGCCGTCTCCTCCGCGACTCCAACTTTCGCCGCGAGAGTCTCCATCTGCTTCATCATGAGTTGCATCATTGCGCTCTGTTGCTCCAACAGAACTTCCATTCCGGACTTTTCCGCCGGTTGTTCAGCCGCGCCGGAATTGTTCTCTAACGCGCTTTGCTCACCGTCTTGACCGCTCAGTGCCGGAAGTAGTCAAGGGTTTAAAATGTGGGGTAAAAAATTACAGTGTGCCGCACTAAGAATTTTCCCGCGAGGAAAAAATCTTGTGAAGTTCTTTTGCGAAGGCAAACGAACAGAGCTGCGGATTCCCACGGGCGGAACTCCTAAATACTTTTGGTAATGTACTGTTTCGAGTGCAAGCCCTCAGATGATTGATTTAACGGCTCAGGAAACACTGATCGATCTACCGGCACAGAAACCTCTAAAATCTCCGATAATCCATTTAACCAAGCTCCAATTTAACCAATATATCGAAACCGCTGAGATTCCCATTGGTTCACCACGTTTCGAACGTTGAATGTATGCTATTGCATATATACCAAATTCTATATTTGCACGTCATCCAACGGAAATCGCTAACGGAAGAACTATCAACAATTAAAGGGTTCCCTTAAATTTCTCAGCACAGCAAGCACCCTTCTGAAGCGAAGCCCAGTTACAATAACATCCCGTCAATGTTCTAACCGATAAGAATTGCTTTCAGCTTGCACACACTCATCGGGTACCAGAGTTCATACGTTTCCCCAATGCCAAAGCTGCCCAGTTTTGTTCCAATCTAGTTTTCCTTGCAACTGAACTTCGGTACCCCGATTCAAACGGGTTGGCAGGCCCTACGCACAATGCATACGGCTCTGAGCTGCACAAGTTGAAGCCCCATATTGTCCCGAGTCTTTCCTCTGAGTTTCCCTACCCATTTTTTGCCTATGAGCCAGAATTTCCCAGCACAGCATGTTACCTCTCTACCATCTAGCAACATCATCCACGAGTTCCCTTGGCCGCATCTGCTCTGTGTAACATCCTGCTCCTACTCTCAGATCTCCTCGGACCATGCCAAAAACCGACGGCAAACAGCTTCTCCTCAGCCTTTTCAGTGTCAACACCACAGCTTCACCACCGCAGCCGACAGACCTCCTCGGTGCTCACGTGTCAACTGCCTCGCGCCTCTGGTCCGGGCCTACTATGCGCCAAGTGCTCACAATAGGCGGCATCTGGCCCGCCTCTATGCCTGACAGCCTGGGCAAGCTCGCCATGGATACAGGGCGCTGCCTACGCGCATACATTCATCGCTCTATGGGTGCATCCCGAAGCTGGATGACCTGGCACAGCACCCCGGGAAGCCGCAGCATCGCCCCTATCTTCCCTGGCTTTGGGGGGGGCGTCAGTTGAGGGCCCCGAACTCCTTCTCAAGGGCATCCACGTGATACTCGTGCTCGCGATGCTGAATTGTGAAGCGGTCCTTCAGGTGTACATGGTCCCCATAAGGATCTTCGGCCCCCTTCCCGTGGTGTGATGGCTTGATGCTATCAAGGTGGTGCTTCTTGATCGCCTCCTGTGTCAGTCCCAACAAATACAGTTGCCCCTCACGGCTGCCCACCACAACGGCTAATTCCGCCCACGCCCCTTGCCCCCGGGATAGTACCAGCACACGAGTCCTCTCACAACTATGCTCCCTCACGCCCTCCGTTGCAGCTAACATCTCAATCCTACTTGCGGGAAACGAGACGCTGACTGCAGCGGCATGGCAGAGCAGCCAGGGCTCGGGGGCATGCATGCAAACCTAGGGTGAGAGATGTGTTGCAAGCCTCGCCTCGAAGAGCGCGAATGGGGGATGCACCGCGTGAGGGAATTGCAGGCAGGGAGGCAGCCTTGCATGGCGTTGACACCTCAGAGTCAGCTCAGGCTCCCTGGGGCCTCTACTGCAACATGCGGGAAGTCTTCCTATCCCCGCATCCCCCCGGTCAGCGTGCACCGACTCCGCTCGCCCTCGCTCTGGTTGGAGCCTGCAAGTAGCAGGGCGGGCGCCGAGAGGATGACAGGGCTTACCCCAGAGCTCATCGGGTCCTTCCACTCGTCAGGGAGGTGCTTATGGTGTATCGACATCAGGTCATCCAATGTGACATCCTTCACCTTTGTGCCATCTGGCAGTTTCACCTTCTTTCCCATTTTATCACGCGTTTTCATCTGCCCATCACCCACCACACGCACGCTGCATCAGGGCCATCATCACGATTATCAGCATCTGGCCCTTCCCACATATCGACCACGCACTGAGCAGCACGAGGCCCACCGACAAAGCCGGCCCACCATCATCCCAGTGGAGGTGATCCCGCCGGGAACATGGCGGGACCGCGCCAAGATCCCACCGACACACACTGAATGGCATGCGATCAGCCGATAAAAGCCAGCCCACCATCATCCCAGCGGACGTGAGAGGCAAATTAGAAGCAAGGGGGGGCCGTGCCACCGTGACAAGATACCACCAACTCATACATATTCCCAACCCAGATGCAACGCAGCATGGAAAGATGATACGATGTGACCGATCATCGCCCAACAATAGTTGGTCCTTGGGTAACAGAGTGAGCGGACCCTGCTGGCATGCCCCCCAGTGGCTCGCGGTCGATGGATGGGACCCGCTGGTCCATGGTTATGCCATGAATGCAGTCACACCAAACAGCATGGACACCCCATGTAAAAAAATGAAAACATGGGGGCACCTAAGTGCTCCCCACAAAAATCAAGGGAAAACACAGAACGTGGACTTCACCACCCTCTGCCGACACACTGAATGGCATGAGATCGGCCAACAAAAGCCAGCCCACCATCATCCCAGTGGATGTGAAAAGCAAATCAAGAGCAGGGCGGGGCCGTGACAAGATACCACAAACGCATACATATTCCCAACCCAAATGCCAAGCAGCATGGAAAGATGATACGATGTGACCGATCGTCGCGAAACAATTGTTGGTCTCTGGGTTACGGAGTAAGCGGACCCTGCTGGCATGCCCCCCAGTGGCTCCCGGTAAGGATAAGCACACACTGAACGGCATGAGATCGGCCAACAAAAGCCACCCCATCATCATCCCAGTGGATGTGAGAAGCAAATCAAGAGCAGGGCGGGGCCGTGACAAGATACCACAAACGCATACATATTCCCAACCCAGATGCAAGGCAGCATGGAAAGATGATACGATGTGACCGATCATCGCCCAACAATTGTTGGTCTCTGGGTAACGGAGTAAGCGGACCCTGCTGGCATGCCCCCCAGTGGCTCCCGGTCGATGGATGGGACCTGTTGGTCCATGGTTATGTCATGAATGCAGTCACACCCCACAGCATGGACACCCCATGTCAAAAAGGAAACATGCGGGCACCTAAGTGCTCCCCACAAAATTCAAGGGAGAACACAGAAGTTGTACATCACCACCTTCTGTCTCTCCTCGCAGCACGACAGACGAATCTACCGAGCTCTCCAAGAGGCAGTGCCCGCCAGAATGGCACCACAGGGATAACCGCCTCCCAAAACCCACTTCCACCCGGCGGCCGTCCCGTTCACAGCGATCCGCCAGTACTCATATCAAGGTCAAAGAACACAAGTCCCCCGGCATGTGTAATAATCATGAGCACTGTACACGGAGAGGGAGCTAGCGTCAGACGAATCCAAGACACTCCCAAAAAGCGAGCCGTAGACGAATCCCCGACGCCCTCAAAGAGGCAGTACCCGACAGAAGGGTACCACAGGGACAGCCACATCCCATCATCCAAATCATTCCAGTGGCCGTCCCCGTTCACAACGAGATGCCAGTACCCCATAAAGTGGGTGGCGATCACCAGTCCCCCGGCAGGTGAAAAAGCCCCAAGGCACTGGACATAAATAGAGCCAGCCGCAGACGAATCCCCGACGCCCTCAAAGAGGCAGTACCCGCCAGAAGGGTACCACAGGGACAGCCACATCCCATCATCCAAATCATTCCAGTGGCCGTCCCCGTTCACAGCGATCCGCCAGTACCCAATAACGTGGCCGCCACAACCAGTCCCCCGGCAGGTGAAAAAGCCCCAAGGCACTGGACATAAATAGAGCCAGCCGCAGACGAATCCCCGACGCCCTCAAAGAGGCAGTACCAGTCAGAAGGGTACCACAGGGACAGCCACATCCCGTCATCCAAATCATTCCAGTGGCCGTCCCCGTTTACAACGAGATGTCAGCACCCCATAACGTGGCTGTCAACCACCAGTCCCCCGGCAGGTGAAAAAGCCTCAAGGCACTGGACATAAATAGAGCCAGCCGCAGACGAATCCCCGCAGACGAACCACAAAGCATACACACACACTGGTTGATGCAACAATCAAAGTCGTCGCTTAAATTTTCTTAGCAGTCCCTGCAGGGGTGTGACATCCAGGAGGCATCTTGGGACCTCTACAGGGGGGTGCCACCAGCCAAGGCAAAGCATGCTGCCGTCGGCCAGCTGCTAGCTGAGTGAGAGACACAGGCCTTGGAGTCCACCGATCTTAATGAAATGGCCATGCCAGGCTACCACTGATTTGCCTAAGGGAGCAGCGCGGAGTGAGATCCCCTGGGGCTGTGGAACCTGCGGCTCTGTGATCAGACTATCACGGAGTTGCGTTTCATCGACTGCTGCACTGCACGGCTCGGGTGGCTGCATTGCCGGATTCGTGATTGCCATCCAGTCTAAAACTACCTCAGACAAACTGCATTCCTATTGGCTAACTGCCTTCACACTCCCCACAATAATAGTATTCCAAAACAACATCCCAACATTCTTCTTCTCTTGACTGGCACCCACCCCATGGATCAGAGCGAGAGGAACAGAGCAGGTTGAGCCAATGTCGCTATGCCTAGGACTTTACAGCTCAACTGATTCGAATGCGTATACATAAGGGGAGCATGCACCGTGTCCTCCCGCATCGACTTACACCGATATGACCAATATAGCAGGGAAGATCACAGAGAGGCAGGGCTTTAGAAGAAAGCACCTGGCGAGGAACACGAGCAGTGCTGCGCACACCAGGCGCCGAGCACAGATCATCATAATCCACCAGTACCAGTCAAGCTCGTAGGCGGAATACATCCATCCGAACTTGGCTGCGAAGCTCTCGCTGACCAGTAAATCATGCGTGTAGCCGTAGTGCATCACTCCAGCATAGAACGAAGGAATCCCAATGACGTACACAAAGAGGGCCAAGATAGACACCACAACCATGATGATGTGCCGGCCCTCCCAACATTCAATGTTTGGTGCAGCTACAAGATACTGGAGATCGTCTCCCATGGACTCGCACACCCAGGCCTGGAAGCATCGAATGCACAGGCTGTGATATACCACCTCCTGTGTGGGAGAATCACACCAGCACCCGCAGGGTCATGTTCATCCACCAGCGGTCCCTCGACAGCTCCCCTGAATGCACTTTTGCACTTTTGCGCAGCCTTTTGTTTTGTTGAATGGGATGCAGCAGGCTGGATGGCATCATTGCATTCCCAACGACTGCGCAGTTTTAGGGGCTTTGTGAGCAAAATTGTACATTGGGCTCGCGATAATACAATTTCTATGGTAAAATCTCACTTTCTCTGAGCAGCACATTCTAAGAGTTAGTTCTGGCGGTTTCACGGAACATTGCGATGTTGGAAGCTGCGCGCACGGCGGTGGGTGTGTAGGGTGGCGCCCCTGATGTCCCTGGTGAGCATTCTCTCAGGAAAGTCTAATGTGTATTGACCTTGTTAAGTTTGGACCCATGGCACTCACCAATTGATATGTACCATCTGCTCATCTACTCCATTTGCGGGGAAAACCCAAAACAATGTGCGGTTTCAAGTTTTTTTTTCATGTTTAAGCATAAAATTGGATGGATTGAACTTATCGGCGTTCAGGGCAGATTTCATGGTGCTCGGATGACCGAAATGCAAGGACACTGCGCCAAACCAAACCAAAAGCGAGTGCAAACAGCGGCTCTGTGAACATCAGCTATCTATTTAGTTATTAGGGCCAGCCTCACTGCCAAGGCAGTGGGGTGACGCCACTGAGGTGCTTTTGCTTTATCCGTGTATGTTTCCAATGTGGTAATATTAACGCCCGATGGTGAAATATGTCAGCCTGGCTAGCCACGTGCTCATTGACCACTGGCTGATGAGCTAAAGCTCGGATTGCTTTGTTCACAAGTAAGTACAGCATCAGTGCGCAGCTCGTGAACACACCGCAAATGATGTCACCGTACTTATCTTGCCGTCAAGCAGCTGCTCGAGCTCGTGCGCTTGCACAGCCTCGGTCACGGAGGATCTGCGGATTCTGTGCGCTTTGACGGAGTATGATAGCCAATTGGCAGCAAGCACGATAAGCGGCAGAAGCAATTGCAGATAGTATGACCACTCAAAACCATAGTTTTCTATGACGCACTGTGGGGTGATAAGATCCACATCAAAGTTCACAATCGTCTGCACCAACGCCCATTGGTTCACCGTCTCTGGCCACTTCATGCTGAAGGTTTGCAGCATCGAACCAATCTGCAGATACATCAGCAAGATCGAAAGAGAGATGTAGGTCCCGGCCATCGTCACACCAAGGAACACCCAAGCTGCGACAACTGCCACGAATGCGCTGAGCGTGAACCCCAATCTTGCTCCAAACCCATCTGGGCATCGAAGGCACAAGCCATTGGTGGAGAAGAATCCGTTGTCGCACTCCATGCACAGCCTTCCAGTGTACCCGCGACTGCAGTGCCCACTGGTCCACGGATACGTTCTCGACAGCTTCACGTCTTCCAACATGTCAGCTCGACTTTGCTCGTCACTCACAAGCGCCGCCTCTTCGACGGAAGACACTGCCAGCGCGCCTGCGCATGCGTCCTGTTATTCCAACGCAGTGAGCAGGCTTACTTCACCCACCTAAAAGTCAAGTATGGTCATGTACTGAATTACTGTACTGCAGCCCGCCTCCGCAGCGTGCATAAAGTGAAGTCCACGAATGCAGCAGGCATTGCCACCAACACTTCCGATGCTGACAACAAGCCAGGTGTTTCTTCGGCGTACATGCGTGCCCGTCCATCCCCGCAAGGGCAAAGATCGGAAGGCCCGCCGCTGGTGCTTCAAATTGCTACAAGGCATGCCTGACTGTGGTGGTGCAGCATCATATACCGAGCGGCGAGTGACAGTGACAGACATGACACAGTCGGTTCACGGGCAGGCACGAATGAACTATGAGGGGAGAGGGAGTGTGCATACCGCATTGCCGCATTCCACCAGCTTCTCCTCGTACCCTTCCTCGTCGGAGCGTACAAATCCTTTCGTGGGATACGGGAAAGGCATTGTGCCGCTCAGACAGGTGCAGTATTCATTATAATTAAAACCGTCGATGTCATCCAGCTTAGCCAGGCCGTCCCCAAAGGTGTCAAAGGATGCGGGCTGGCAGTGGCAGCAGACGCCGCCCTCCGGGCACACCTTGGCTTTTGCGCCTGGCTGGCCGTAGTACCCGGGAAGCGGCTTGCAGTGCAGCAGACTGTTTGGAATGAACGGGAACGCCGATCCGTTGCTGTTGGTCGTCTGCAATATGGCATTGATTTCCTGCACTCTCGCGTTTTACAAACACAGCCAGTGAGTGAGTGCTCCAGGCAGGGGTCAAGCCGTGTTGTAAGTAAACAGAAAACATCCGCATGATGTACACGGGCAGAAGTTCACTGGTGAACATGGGCTGATGCCTGTCACATCTGCTAACACCAACTCGTTGGTGGTTCCCGGCGCTATGGCCAGCATCATTTCCCCGGGACCCCATTGTAGTTGTTGCTGCGCACCCTGGCTGCCCAGACTGGTGTCTATGGCAGCCTGCCCGAGCCGCGCGTTGATGCCTAATTCGCCCCTGCGCTCCTTCTTCATCCCGGACAGCCTGGATCCAGCGTCCACGATCATGATGGATAGCGATAGGTATTGTCCCGTGCGCTGGTTCATGACGGGGATGGAGCGGCGGACTTGGCATGGTGTTTGCGAGCCCACCATGCTAAGTCCGCCGCTCCGTGAGGAGGGGCAGGTGCAGCCAGTCCGATGTCCGCGGATTAATCAGGAATAGGTACGGGTTTTTAGGGGAAGCTGCACGGAGGGAGCGCCAAGCAGTGTGTACTGATCAGTGTTCCGATATTGCTCATCAATGAGTCAGTCCGGCCCATCCTGGTGGTAGAATCCTGGTGACGGCTGACGTCATCCACTATTTGAGGCTGACGTCATCCACTATTTGA
Source organism: Cymbomonas tetramitiformis (assembly GCA_001247695.2). Taxonomy (NCBI): domain Eukaryota; kingdom Viridiplantae; phylum Chlorophyta; class Pyramimonadophyceae; order Pyramimonadales; family Pyramimonadaceae; genus Cymbomonas; species Cymbomonas tetramitiformis. Next base: position 51,750 of record LGRX02005382.1, read on the forward strand.
TTACACACGAGTCTAGCCGCGAATCTTGAACGACTCTTCGTGGTTTCTGCCGCATCCTTTTCGATGTACTGATCCGCAAGGGTGTCCCAGTCTGGTGGGCACTCTCCAGTGTCCTTGTTCCGTTGGTGCTACGATGGCACGTGCGACTGCAGCCAGGACTCAGTGTATAGTACCCATATGGCTACGAAAATACGATGTGATGGGAAATGGAGGTATTCAGGTTTACTTCAACACCTGAAAGTTATCCGTATTCGGTGGGCACTCTTGACATTCCACTGTACCACTGGCATTGGCGTACGTTTTTGGTCTGCAGATTGAGCACACTACACTCCCTGGGGTAGGGCTGGAGAAGCCAGGCTCGCAAGGTATGCAACTTGTCTGCCCCCTCTCACCCTGCAATGGCGACACATTACACCCTTTCAAAACACAGGCTCACTGTTGTGGGCACATTATTGGGCATTCCGGCGCGGCGATATTTGCTCCAATGCTTGCTACAATGCCCCAGCGTGTTGCATGGGACAAAGCAGGAGGTTCTGCCGTTCAAAACGGCCACGTCTGCAATCGGCGAGGCGTAGCAACAACTTGTCATGCAAAGGCGAGGCAGATGACTGCAGTTCTCGCTTCTCTAGCACGGTGAGAGCTGTGCTGGGTGCAATTTATGTCGTGGAAGCTGCTGGGCAGCCGAAGATGGGTGCTTTGTGCTAGACTACGGCGGGTGCCCTGCGGACAATGTGATTTGCCTAATCATCTTGCTTGCTTCTTCCTGCCCTCCACACTGAACAGCGTGAGATCCGCCGACAAAAGCCAGCCCACCATCATCCCAGTGGAGTGAGGCACATCCAGGCGCAGGCCTCCACACACACCCGCATACCTGGGAGAAGCCAGGGTCACACAGCTTGCACCGAGTACCGCCAGATTCATCCATGTATTCGCCTTCCCTGCATATACTGCAAGCGGCCGAGCCTGCAAAAAATGCGGTCAAATCTGCTCAATCCAATGATCGAATCACGCATAACTGTACTGCCTTATATTTGACAAGGTTTTGCCAGCGCAGGCAGTGCCTCTTTTGGCGAGGTAAGCAGTGACGGAGGTGCAGTAAAAAAAGAACCAGCATGCAGACTCACCCAGCTGGCAATGTTGCAGGCTGTGGTGGGCACTGCAGCATCACACGTTAGCCCGCAATGTCAAGGGAGCAGGAGACGGATTCAGTCTCTGCCAGCTTTTATCAACTTTGGTGAATTTTTGAATGTGGAGTGTTATCTACTAAAGATTGCAAAGATCGTTGTCACCAAAACTCGATGTAGCATGCATTCGTTGGTTGGTAATAAGAGAATCCAACACTACGCATATATCGAATACCCTTGCGTAACGGCTCAGAGCGCTCCAGCCAATCCACTGTCGGGGCGACGTCTTGGACGTCAGGGGCAGCCACCATTTTATAGTGCAGACATCAAGCTTCGTTCGCCTCACAAGTTGTCATCATGCACAAAATACAATCGCGGGCTTACTCTGTACTGTCATGCTATCAACTGCTCCAGCTCAGCAACAGCACCATCATCCTAAACTTCAGCATATTATACTTAACCAGTCGCTCACCTTCTGCAAAACTGATGAACCCAGGGCTGCACGGGACGCATGCCGCTCCGCGCCCATTGGAGAACGCCCCTGCAGGGCAAGGCGTGCATGTGACAGACTCGGTGCCGTTCTGTGTGTCCGGCGCTTGCTGCGGCTCATATCCAGGATTGCAGCTGCTGAAGCACCTCTTCATGTCAGAAATGAAGCCGGAGCCTGCGATCCCATCCGCCAGTAGCGCGGCCGCAGCCCCACAATCTCTCTCAGAAGATAAAATTGCGTCTGACGACACCCATCGCGTCAGACACAAACGGTGCCAGCTGCCAGGTGCCAGGCAGAGCTAGAGAGGATACAGGTTGCCGTCAAGGTCTGTCCATAGTATACAGGTGCAATCCGACGATTTCAGATCATTTTCAAAGAGCTATGCAGTGGCCATCCACACGTCGACACGTTGAGATGATGTTAGAATTCAGGTATCACGGTGGGCCAAGCCTTGCAGTGACGAAAGTAGTATTTCGCCAGGAGGCACGTGGAGCGCACCCGTTCCTAGGCAATCAAATTCTGTGCTGGCGCACTCCGCTGGATCCTCGATGCTATCATGGCACTTGGCTGCCAGGTGTACTTCGGTTCGGAATGTGATGAACTTCGATGGGAACGTGATCCACATGTGCAATGTGATGGAGTCTAGACTGCGGTCCGTGTTCTCTATGTTGACGCGGTATCCCCCAGATCCGCCACCGCTGCTCACCTGCATTTCCCACACAACACGAGCTGCGGAACTTACAAAACGGAGCTCGAGCAGCACAAAAGCGCAGCGGCGGGCCCGTGATTGAGAAGCTCGTCAAATGAAATGGCCGCAAGAGTGTCACGTCTCGTCGCCTCAGATTGGGTGGCCACGGATGCTTGATTTTTCAGTGCCCATCTTGCAGGCCACGTGCACCGGTCGTGAATGAGCGGTAAGTCGGTGGTGCGATATGCCGATTGCCATGGTCGCTAGCAGCAGCCCCCCGTCTCGCCTTAAAAAGGTGGCACGACTGTGGCCAGATGCAGGTCTGCCGAGTCTGAAAACGCTCACCCGCGAAATGGTGTGCATTGCGCTGCCTTGCAGGTCGATGCGTTCATCTTCTGAAGACGAAATCTGGAATTTCTCAAAGTCGCTCATGCTCGTATTCGTGGGCGCCATAATCTGCACGTGGATCTCGTCCATCCGAGCTGCGTAGTCATCCGTTCCAAGACTGGAACCCAGAGCTTCAACAGCAACTTCCACCTGCGCGAATACGTACAAAATGCGATGAACTAAAAAAATCATCTAATTTCAATTTCAATGAAGATTGGGCGTGGGCACTGTGATATGAAGACAAGGCGCGCGGCCGCGTCATGGGCGCTCCGCAGTGTCCCAAGCGCCTCGCGCAACCGTGCCGCACTCAGAGCAATAGCATCGTACAACAACCGCCGTGCAGCGTGAGCTACAGTGGTGAGGCGCCGCAAGCAAGTCAGTTGCAGATCAACCACAAAGTCGAGCTGGGCAGCGATGGCAAGGCAGCCTCTTACCCCAAGATCAACCACAACTTTGTCGCCAATCAAGTAATGCGATGTCTGCCTGCAAAATGCGGCAATGAAGGAGCCCCCCGAATCACATGTCACGGAGTGCATCGCAACTGCAACGCATTTCGTATGTCACCGTCAATCGGCTGCTGGAATGCTTTGAAAGCTCGACGGAGCCTCTCCGGCCGATGCCACCCTGTAACGTTTTGAACGCACGCGGCAGCCCTGCCCCGCTCACAGTGAACGATAGTAGGTCCCAGGCTTGCTCGTTCATGCGTCTGTACTGATGCGCTGTAAGGAGCTGCGTTGCCTGTCACTCGATTGGTGCACTGACGACGCCACTCGGATAAGGGCAAAGTCCATCCCTGCAAGTGGTCTGCAAGCAAGGTGCTCCGGATGGAGGATGGCTGCGACTCGGCGTGCACTTCGTCTGCAGTTGTGAGCACCCACCTCGCAGCTGCAAACAAGGACCCTGTTCCAGGCGCAGGGTCGCGCACCACCATCTTAACCGGGGCTCCTTCTTTCCCCTGAAAACGCCAACGTCCCAATTCCCAGGCCATCCATCATTCTCGACCGGACTCAGCTCACAAACACCTGCGCGTGAAGGAAGGTCGCGTTGAGATACAACACATCATTGCAGAACAGGTGGCATATCACACTCGGCGTCCAAAGGGCCGATACCTCGTCCAGACAATCGGATGCAACATACGTGAATTCATCCAAAGGCGTTGTTCCTGGCACCCCCCACATATCGTCATGCATGCGCGTGCTACACTCCTCGCGCAAGTCCCACCACAAGGCATCTTTATTGGGGCATCCGTCCAGATCCTATTGCTCCGTTCCCCCATATCCTCTTGTCAGGCACACGATCGGGCGTTCCTCCAAGTCACCGTGTAAGGTGTGCATTCCCAACTTTAGAATGGATATATAGCTTCGAACCGATTTCCAACCGAGGAAAATCCTGCTGGGTTGTCGTGACTTGTCAGATCGTCATACAAATCAACTCGAGAGTCGAGGACTTCGTCGTACAAATCAAGTCAGATCACTTCCAAATAGAAAATTAGAAGAATAACATCGCAGTCACAGGGGAAAGTGGAATCATCTGTTTGGGGCCAACGATTCCCAGCTGTATGCCGCAGGGTTGGTGCTGGTCATGTGAATGACGCGCCTATGACGCAATGTTCTCAGGGGAGCCGCATTCCTCCGCGACGCGCCGGTTCCCGACCCAATGCTAATTCTTTACAGGGGTTTCGTGGTGTGCATCCACCAACTGGCGATTGCGCGTGTCCTCGCGTCGTTCTTACTTGCTGTGCCGGCGTAAGGAAGACTCAGAGGACATCGCAGGTGATTGTGTTGGTTCTTATCTCGGAGTCCATACGATGGCCGCATATAGTTGCCACGTTAGTGCGGACCGTGCGTTGCACCCTCGAGCTGCACAACTTAAACTGGTCCGTTCATTTTTGACAGCGGCAATTTTCCAAATCCGACAGTCCATATACGATTCCAGAGATCAAAACACGATGCATTCCTTTGTCGTTCCCCAGGAATCTCTTCAGATCTTCCGATGTCCCCGATCTAAAAACATTGGACGGCTCAGCTTTAGTTGGGCACCCCTATTGCACCCATGAAGGTCCGAAGGTCTAAACGCATTACAACCCTCTATTCTGGAGAGCGTGGAGGGAATGGAGTCCCAGCCAGCTGGCAGTCTGACCACATGGCGGAATTAAGCGGACTGTGTGGATAGAGATAGCTTACCATCAGAGCTATGAAAACCATGCAAGGGGGCATAAGAGACCACGCCCGATGAGCTGGAAACCTGCGCACCGACCTCGGGCGCATGCCCTGCCCCCTGAGCGACGATAGCATGTCATATGCCATAACCCCCCTCAGGGGCAGGCCCTGAGGTCGCGTTCGTGAAAGCAACGGAGTTAAAACCTGAAGCCTCAAATGCTGTCCTGCGAGGTGTCGACTGAGGCTCACCTGCCCTGGGGGGAACTCGAAGGACCCCCGGAGAGACATTCCGTCATGATTGTTCCAGCCCGGTACAGCAGCAGGGTCGAAATCCAGGCGCACGTACTGTCCACCCAAACCCATTCCGTGCACATCACTTCTCTCACTTCCTCACAGGTTTGAGTTCAGACATTAAGTTTGGAGAAGATAGTGTGCAGCCGAGCCATAACATACAGCCGGTGTTGAAACCGTTGTCTATACTAGATCAGCGCATACATGCGCTTGCCGTGGAAATGTGCACGTAGCCAAACTGCACACCAGCACATGTGCATCATGCCCTGCACATCGAGCGTACTAGTCCTATGCACAAGCTCATGACTTCATGAAGGCAGAGCAAATCTGCGGAGATGACCAGTGACAGAATCTCGAGCATCATCTGCTCATCAGCCCAGACAACCTAGTGCACACCTGAAACTTTTCCTGTACTTCCGGACAAAGCGGCGGAGTAAACGCCCGTGCAGCATTTTCGGGCAATGGGCCAGCCTCCCCTTCCCATAGAGTCGTCCACTTCGTGTCTGAGCCTTCCCATGAGCTTGATGCACTGAACTTGTAGAGTGAACCGCCCGCATTGATCTGCACACACGTATCGGAATCCTGGATCAGCAGCTGCCGATGGTGATTTCAATTATTGATTTCTGAGCGTTACTGGAAGTCCTGCCAGCAAAGGAGGGTGAAAGGGTCGTGCTGCTCGCAGACTTGGATGGAATCCATCAATAGGGGAGTAATATATATATACGCATACGCACGCTGTACACCAAGGGTGTGCATTAGCTCCAAATTTGATTTCCATTTGGCAGCAATCATGACTGGTACAGAAGTGAAAATGGATTTGATTATGTGAGTCTTCCACCCTTAACACTGGCAATTTTCCCGAGTTCGAAAGTAATTATCATGATTAAGCATACTTTTATGGCAAATCAATCCAAATCAATTTGATACCAATAGCCGATTAATCAGACAATCGCATTGCAAAATCGCAAATCGATTCCCACCCTTAGTTTACACGTACTATTTTCAAGGCACTTTTGCCGCATCGACTTTTACCTCGAAAAGTGTTGCACTGTTAATGTAAACCGGATCGGCAAACTTGAAGACACCGTACTGCTTTTCAGAACATATATCACAGATAAAGTCCCAGCCGAGGATACTGTCTTCGGTGGATGGAAACACTGCGGGCGGACCTGCAAAATATGACAACGCAGTACACCATCATGACAGACAACAGCGAAATCGTGCAAGCGACCCAGGAACTAATTATAAACGACCAACATGGAAACAAATATTCATGAATTGCAATGTATGTAACAGGCTGAGTCAACAGTTCGAAAGAGTATGTTGCGTCATCTACAGTGATGCCGATAAACGGTTAGCAGACGATTACAGAGAGCTCTATCACACTGGCGCTTGCCAACAGTGCTAGGTGCTTATCATCATAGCTGTATATCGAGATCTTTCTTCGTGGCTATATAATTACATCTTCACCCAAGAACGGACGGATCAGGAGGAGGTCCGGCGGGCCGCCAGCATACTCGGACAGCAATCCTTGAGGCATCACACTCGACGATAGGTGATGCGAAGTTCTGGAGTGGACTGTCAGTAAACGGCGCGTGCCCTACTTGACCCCACGACGATGTGCCAGCGCATGCAAACCGATGTGCCGTGCCTTTCTGTGACAGAAAGGACACTTCATGACTTTGCGCGTCGGGGTGGGTGAGGGGAATATGCTTCTTCCGATCCCGACTGTGTGAAGGTCCATATGTGCTTCTCCCTGTGATTGCCCCACGCTCTCGCATCTTTCTATCTACAGCTCTGCTTCGCCCCTGCCCGGCGTTTCCGTACTTGACATGTTAGGCAATACAATTTGCAGGCCAAAAGGAGCGGGCAGGCCATGCAAACTACAGGGTTCTACAATAGGGGCGGCTCCTGATCGCAACAAATCAGCAGATGCGGTCATAGTGTGGGAAAAGTCTGGATTGACTTGTGATAAGAACAACAGAAGTTTTAAAGCTCGTGTTTGCTGTAATTGAATGTCGTCAATCCAAACGCTATATAATATATGGGATAAGTCTAGATTGGGTGTAGACATTTCATTATAATCCAGATTGGGTGTAGGCACTTCATTTTAATCTAGATTGGGTGTAGACATTTCATTTTAATCTAGATTGGGTGTGGTACTTAGTTTGTCTAGATTGGGTGTAGGCACTTCTGCTCTTGTCTAAAGACTGGGTGTAGAGCACTTCTAATTTAATCTAGATTGGGTGTAGGCACTTCATTTTTAAATCCCAAGTATTATAATATATATATATATATATATATATACTTTAACATATATACTTCGTATATAGGGAAGAAAGTTGACCTATCACGTACAACTTACCAATCATATTACTGACGTGCCAACTGAATGTTAGGCAGTCAGCTCCACATTCCGCCTCCAACATGGTGCAATTCTCTTGGGTGTAGCAGCATGGCCCACACATCGAAAATTGCGAGCTGAAGGCTGGTGTATTTGTCGGCTCATGAAATGGGGGAATGTCCTCAACCTGGAGACAAGGGACTCAACAAACACCAGTTACTCATGCAATCCATCCCAAACACCCGTGGTTTGACAAGAGTGTGGTATTAATATAGAAGTGTGCCGATTACTTCACCGCATGCCGAATTGGCTATGGATAGTACATACACCAGAGCATTCATCACTGCTTCACTGTCGCCAATTTCCATTTTCCAGTCGCGAATCAATACTAAAGAATTCCTGTGGTGGTGGGATGCCGATGCACCGGGCTAGAGATCAGGGAAGTGGATATGAAAATTGGAGGGATCACCGAGCTTTAGCAAACGGTGAAAAAAGTGAAAGACCAGTCAAAGCCCTCAAAGATGCGCAACGTGTCTATTGATCACCCTATTACTTCTCACCAAGAGATCTGAACTTGTCAGTACTTATCCGTGTCATTTGATACTGTTCACTTGTTGGAACCAACGCCATCGGTCCCTTCTCCCTCGAGAACCTTTTGGTACAATTGGATTTCATTGGAAATCAATCAGCAGCTTCTGGGGCGGTGAACAGAATGGCTGATAAGAAAATGGCGCAAGACATTGTTTGATGCGCCGAGGGGGTCATGTGGACTTACATATTGAAGAATGATTGGCACGGCCTCTTTCTCCTCCATCAATGCGCCATCCTCTTGCAGCAGGGATCCAAGTCCAGGCCATGTGGAAACACGGAAGTATGGGCGCGTGGCAAAAGTCGGGTCAACGTCAGTCTGCTGAAGGGTGATCTGAACTGATTCAGCATATGGTTCCACAACAATGGTTTGCGAAATAGTTAAGGGTAGGTGTGTCATTGATAGGCTCCACCCTGATGTCACATGCAGCCTCCACTGATACCAGATCGGATTTGAATTTCCAAACATACCTGCAACCATGGCAGATTATTTGAGAGCCTCAAACATTCCAACATCTCAACTGCTGTGTGATGAAGCATTCATCATCGTGCATGCGAGGGCGATTGTTGCTCATGTGCCCGCACACACTGAACGGCATGAGGCCCGCCGACAAAAGCCAGCCCACCACCATCCCAGTTCCCGGAGGGGGCGCACCACTGGAGAAGTTTCAGTGATACTCAACCGTCGAGTCAGAAAAAGCCAAATAGCTGTCAGCATGGTTCAGACTGCGCTCTGCCTGTTCAATGGAGCAGTGACAGATGGAACCTACCCGACCCGCGGGACTTTTTGTGCATCGCTCGCACGGGCCGCATGGGGAATATACAATCGGAAGCAACATTCCGGTAAGGGGGAGAGAGCCAAGGGAGAGACTGGTAGGAGGGGATGGGGTGAGTGCGGGAAGATCGGGAGGGAGCAAAGTAGAGCTATCACGCGCACAAGATACCTGGATACCGACTCGCCGGGCTGTCGTTGGAAACTCGCTGCCGCCCCTCATTGCTTAACAACTACTGCCAAGTCCTTGGCCGGAACCGACAACAAGCTACCTGAGCGTCACCAGTGTGGTGGTACTCGCGTATTGTAGCTCCGACCAAGGGGACCTCAGCAGAGCTCAAGACTCCTGTACCTGATACCTTGGGTGTGGGCTCGACTTTGCTCTCAGGGGAAGGGCTCAGGAGCAATAGCTGCTTGGGTTGTGTGAATGTAGGTGTGAAGAGGGACATGCTCCGGTCTTAAGCTAGGTGTCCGTCAACCAACTGCACACATAGCCTTTGGCCTGGTGCAGAGGGATAAAACTGAGCAAACGAGAGCAGGTCAGAGGAGCACTCGGGAGCAGGGCAGGGCCGTGAGTCATCTCACCATCATCCCAGTGGATGTGAGAAGCATTCAGGAACAGGGCGGGCCCGTGATAAGATACCACCTACTCCAACATATCTCAAACAAATTGACCTAACACGCATATAAAATTACAGCAGCGCAGTGCTTATTGAAAATGCTTGGCACCAGGATCTCAATAGATTCGCTGTTTTGCACAATGGCGAGGGAAACAGAGATACTGAAATGGAGCTCACGTGAAAGAGGCGAGCGGCGATCCGCTGATGGCCATGTCTTTCGGAGGCACGTAGAAGACCACCCCTCGGCTGTCTGAAACCAGGATCGGCAGTTCCTCCTCCTGCGCAAGAAAACACATATGACAATCTCATCATCCATTATCAATATTGCACACTTGCATCAGCACAAATATCGACAATTGCATTACATATAATTGTGCAGGAATCACGCAAGGCCAAAGTCCCATAGAACCCTATGATACCTTATGATACCTCATGATACCCTATGATACCCTATGATACCTTATGATACCTCATGATACCCTATGATATATACCTTATGATACCCTATGGTGTAAAACTCTTCATGGATCAATGTGCTAGGGTCGACAGTAGGGTTTGTCCTCAGTAGGGTTTTATCATGTAGATCAAATAAGAAAGTGCAATCATTGAGTCTGTCACATTTGCTGCTTCAATACCCAAGAAAACATCATGGAGACCCCTCCCAAGGTGTGGGGTTTTGAGCCCCCTCGACTTCAAGATTCCAATGAAACACACTTGAATTGCTGATGTGTGTTTTCGCACCACCGGCCACCTAGCTATCCAGGATACCCTTGGCTTCAACAGTATTCAGCCTCTGAAGTGGAAAGAAATACCCCTTTTAAAGGCATGATGCAATTCCACCCCACCTCCCTCCCACCTATTTTAGGTTACACCCGGTCGGCATGCATGGTCGGTTCATGGAAACATCTCCATCTACACATGGCAAAAGGATAATCGAAAACAACATCTAATTGGTTTTATCGATAGGAGCTTGTCACAAGTTGTCACCACACACCCGACCAATATGACCGGACTCGAGTCAAGTAGTAGTCAGTGGCAGGTGTGTCCTAGACCCAGGAGTTCTGACACCTGCCAATGTCCTTGCAGCCCTGGCGGCAGCCAGCTCATGCGCCTACCCAGACGCTTTTGCTTTGCGTTAGTAATTTAGTAAGCCTACGCACTCTGAAGGGCGCCGTCAGATTGCTGAAGTCTTCGCTGCCATATAATGCGCCAGGACCGAACACAGCCTACAACAGACACACCCCCAACATTCACATATACGTTCACATGCTTGTACTTGCTAAGTGCTGCTTGTGAGGGGGCATGCATTCTGGCTATTTGACAACTTGTGATGCGATGAATGCTAGCTTACAATGCTGATCAGACCCCTATATCTAGCTTTTATGCTATAGGCCTCATGAGTCAGAATACTTCATTGACTACGGCACGCCTTGATGTGACCTGTCTACAGAGATTTTCCAAACTCAAATGTGACAAAGGAACGCCATCCTAAATCATTATTTGCATGCAACAGGATGCATGATCTCCTTTGCTTCATCGTGCGCCATGGGATGCTGGATAGAGGGTCGTGGCCACGGGTGCTTAAGGTTGCTGGGAGCTACAGCGCACTGGAAGCCCAAGCCCTAAATATGAAAGATAAGGTCCTCTTAGCCAACCTGATGGCATCAGCACCGCGCGCACGCCAACCTTACGGCGTCATCACAGCGCTCATGCCCCCCTGACGCTCTCAGCACCGCACGCACGCCAACCTTACGGCGTCATCACAGCGCTCACGCCCCCATGACGCTGTCAGCACCGCGCGCACGCCAACCTTACGGCGGCATCACAGCGCTCATGCCACCCTGACGCTGTCAGCACCGCGCGCACGCCAACCTTACGGCGTCATCACAGCGCTCATACCATCCGTCACAATTTGGTAAAATATCGCCACACGTCACATTTTGACTAATGCAGCCACACAGCCACAGTCCACATTGACCGTATTTTTTACCGTAACACGCAGCTGAATAGGTCGTCCATACAAGCGAAGGCCCAAATATTGTGTAAATCAATCCAAGCACATACTGATCGATTATAGATTTGAATTCTCAGTCGTATGCAAGCACTGTATCGATAAGTCGCGGTCATCCGATGTACCTGGAATAAATGGCCTTCGCTTGGCAGCGATGTCACTAGTGGCGACAATGGCGATCCATTCATGTCAATAGAGCCCAATAGGACACCTACTGGAGTATCCTCTGGTGTGAAATATACCTGCATCCATTTCCATGCATTCGATCGCGGCATTTATTTCCCATGTATTGAAACAGTATGACTGCACAATACCGAGTCACTGGCAATGGGTGCAATCACCAGAGTGTCAGCTAAGAGAGATAATACGGCGATATCCAGACAGGGAGCGCACCCAACACAGGAACCGAAGTCCAAAAATCAAAGCAAGTGCACTTGGCGTATGCCACATTTGACATATGACAGATGTCGGGCATCCGCGTATTATGCAATTCTCACATATAACATGTGCGATTCATGTCACCCGCATTCAGCGTGGGCATCGGCACAGAGTATGTAGATGGTAAAGGGGGAAAGGCGTGTGGGAGCGGGACGGCGACATGATAAGATAGCTAGACAGAGTAATAAAAGTGATGAGCAATGGCTGGCCCAAACATTCGCTCGGCTGCTCCTGGTACTGTACGTATGCCCGGTGACAGAGGGCAGGAAGGACCAGGGGCGACTCCACATCCAGCGACAAGGTGCCTGAGGTGCATGATGTGTGCCTCTCTATCTACTGTGTATGGACCACTTTTTTGCGCTACATCAGCGACAGGTGCCTGGGTTATGATGTACCTCTCCCATCACTGTGTATGGACACACTTTTTGCTGCTCTGGCGACAGCGTGCCTGAGGTGCATGATGTGTGCCTCCCCTATCTACACAATGTATGGACCACTTTTTGCGCTAAGATCAGACAAGGTGCCTGAGGTGCATGATGTGTGCCTCCCTAACTACTGTGCATGGACCACTTTCTTGCCCTAGATTCAAGACAAGCAGAAGCTTCGGCGCATATTAGAGACTTGGTCTACCAAGAGACCAAGAGCCGTGCTCTACTGAGGAATAAGGGGAACGAAGGGAGAGTAGGATCCAACACAGGTAGGTGGTGGAGCATCTTGGCTTTGAAGTGGACTCTGAGTGCAACATCCGAGGAAGAGATTGCAGCCTCATGAAGGTTCACATGCAGGCAAGAGAGTCGATGGCTTGCGAGCAAAGGCAAGTGCTGGGTGAACGCACAACCATTCGTTGGCAGCTTTAAATAGGCTCGGTGAGTCATGCCACAAAATGCGCTCCCCTGCAGCTCAATCTTGCTTCATCTAAATGCTGGCTTTATTTCACTTTAATGGCAGAGTGCCCATGACACTACCTATGAGTCATAACATTCTGGAAGAGATTTCAAGAAAATGATACTACCTATGAGTCATAACATTCTGGAAGAGATTTCAAGAAAATGACACTACCTATGAGTCATAACATTCTGGAAGAGACTTTAAGAAAATTACACTACCTATGAGTCAGAATATTCTGGAAGGGATTTCACGAAAATGATACTATCTATGAGTCAGAATATTCTGGAAGGGACTTCAAGGAAATGATAGGGGGGGAATGGCAAATGATAGCAGGTCGTGTTTGGCATCCTATTAAATGCATGGTATCTTATTTGCGGAATTCAATTGGCCCTTCGGTGTTAGTTGAGCCGGCATTTAGGATCAGAAGGAAGATAAACGAACCTTGTCTGGAGGGCCAAAGGCGGAATGATCGCGAAGGATGACGGTTGCTTCGGCAGTCTCTCCTTGCGTGTTAGTCACCGAGTACACAAAATGCGCTGCCCATTCTGTGTCCTCATCAGCTTGCATGCTTGAGGGTGCTGTATATCTTACGCGAGGTGCCAGCCCTTCACTTTCAACTGATGCAGTGCTCACGACAGCTCCAATTGCAAGCTCTATGTTGTCCAAGGAGGCGAGAAGCCCCCCATTAGCACTGAAATCACTCTTTGGAACTGAGACAATTGTTGTGATAAGGTTGTCACCGGTTGGGCCCTTTCCTCTCAAAGTAAACTCAACTTCCTCTCCTGCACAAGATAACTGTCATAATCAGTCATGCAACTAACTTGTTTGGCATGATGAGTGGACAAAACAGATTTTTTTATAATCATACGTGTGTGTAAAGCTGCACACTGCAGAGAATGCGATGCATATGCATGCATGCAATACAACACTATCCAGCACAAACATAACAACATAGGCTGCAAAAATAGCTCCATGTGATGTGCTGATGAGAAACAAGCTAGCATCTGACTGCGAATTGGCAACCAGATACTAAGTTTTTACCAATTACTCGCTCGAAATGTGGAGGAAATGATTCTGGATCGGTGCTTTTAATGGCCAAACATCGCGTTTCGATTCAAAATCCTTGTACCTTGATTTCTTGGTAGCTTTAGGTACCATCAAATGTGGTTGGGAAACATACCATAGAGTTTGTACTTTTGAAAGATCTGTCATTATGTTTGTAGTATTGTGAATCATTTACAAGGCCTTTTAGTATCCCTAAGAAGTAGACAAATAGACACTAGTGCACTAGAGCATGATCATTGCAATGCCCGATACGAATACAAATAAAGTGCACTGACAAGCACGCAAACACTGCATGTTCATTGTTTCCCTTGGTAAAGCGTGAAGAGCCATACGTGCATATATTTGCACATGAGGTTGAGTATTCATAGAATCATTATCAGCTATGAAATAATAGTCGAATTTTCATAGCCGGTTTGGGTTGTTGGTTCAGTATCTTGTACCTATCGCTATTGATTTGATAGTCTGCTTTGTAATTCTAAACTGATGGGACTGCAGCCTTTGGCCACTCAAACAAATTCGTTGTCTTGGAAATTGTGGCTTTGGAAATCCGAACGGAATTGAGTAATTTCGCCCAGCTGGTTCTGTTAAGGTGCGGCGAGAAAGGGAAATTCTGGATGTCAAATGAGAGCCTTCACTTCTTAAAATAACTTGACTGTGGGCTTTGACCCCCCGAACTTCTTCTTCGTTTACGGGCTTTGAAATCCCATTTTGATGAATTGTTGGTTGGATACCAGGCAAATTGAATTGACATTATGGTTCGAGGACGATTGGCAAACTTTTACTGATCTTTATTTGCATGGAATCCACAATATTTCCCATTTGTTTATGTCCCGCATTTTGGAATGAGCCTTCAATCTATGTAAACCCTAAAAAAAAGTCAAAGCCAGAGGTGTGAGTGAGATCCACAAACTGCATGGTAGGCATGTGTCACCTGGATGAACGTAAATAACAATATCTTTGCCGTATAAATCTGCACGTGATCCCACCATTCTGGGCTTAGATATTGGCTGAATCCCATGTGTAGCTGTCATCAAAGATTGCTTCATTGCTGGCCAGTGTCCATACGAGGCATCATTCTCGTTGCCAGAGTCATCCTCAGCGTACAGCTTTCCTTTCACATCGATAAGCTTGTCAAAAGATAGTTGTGCATCCAAATCTGCTTGCGAAACACAAGCCCGGGCCATACGTTAGATAAATTATTGCAATAATATTAAAGTAACGAGCGCCCCGGCACTATTTCATCAGCTGCACTTTATCATAATATGATCCAGGGGAAACCCGCACTGTTCTTATTATCATGCAATAGTTCTAAGGCAGGGCTCCCTCCAGCTACAAGATGATTATTTAAATGATGATAATGAACTAACAAGTCCAGTTTGTGCTGTAGTAGTAGCTTGACAGTGCATGTACCCTGCCTTAAATCATTCCCATAAATTCATGGGGTTGTGAGATCTTTGTTATAAAGAACACAGCTCACAAGTACCACGAAAAGCGTATGCAATGGTGCCGACAGGGGCATATTTGGATGCCTTGGTCATATGACACCTTAGACTTGCTAAGATGGTAAAGTATGTACCTTGGTACAAGGCTGGATCCAATCCAGCGTTGTTGTAGGCCTCACGTATCGCTTCAGCAGACAGCTTAGAGCTCCAGATACGAACTTGGTCAATTATAACATCGCCACCGTAAAAGTCTCTCAGTAACCCAGTTGAGCCTTGGCCGAGCGACATTATTCCTGGTTATAACACAAGGGTGCAGTCACACATAGTTTCAGTCATTTCACATTATCGAGTTGTACCTGCACTGTCATAACATCACCGACCTGCATAGAACAATGATTTTTTGTTTTCCAGTAAGAAGTCAATGATGTAAGTTGTAAGATTAAAGTGACATTGGAAACAGCAGTCTTACTTATCAGAACTCAACAGGCCAAGCTATCGCTAATACACTCCGGGGCTTAGGAGTT
>LGRX02005383.1:0-12287 GCA_001247695.2 Cymbomonas tetramitiformis
GGGTAGGAAAACCTGACCTGTAGTCATCTGTCATTCTGTCATCCAGTCATGCTGTCATCAAAACTTATGTCATGGATAACAAGTACTAACAGTACACACAAATGTATTCCACAACCACGACAGAGTCTGTCGGGTGTGGTCATGGATAGTGTGACTGAGAGTCCACAGTCGACAGTATTATTGTGTCGACTGTAGTGACTGATTATGTACTCGTATCGCCCAAGAGAGTATCTGGCGGGAACTCAGAACAATAAAGGTGGCTGTTGTGTAAACAGCCGTCATTCCCTATTTACTAAACGATATCATTGTGATAAGTTGTTCACTGTGCAATCTGCTTGTTAGATAAACTGTATCTCAGATTATTAGATCTAGGTTATCCTAGGTTATGGGCCCACACAGGTGTTAATCCTGCGTGGTGACTTCGTATATGCCAGATCAGAACCCGGATACAGGAGTATTCAAGCACACTCGGGCTCGAGAGAAACTACCTACAATGATGGAAGGTAATGAAGAGCCGGAGGAGAAGCCAGAAGTGAATCTGAGTAGAGAGGATCAGTTGTCAGTGCTATTAATGAGGCAAATGGAAATGATGGATATGATATCACGTCGGCTCGCAGCCTCAGAGGAGAAGCAGGAAGTAAAATCAGCAGCAACACTTATTACTTGTGAGAATGCATCGAAAGTTGTGCAGGCTGTGTTGAAATCCCTAACAACTGTATCAAAGTACACAGGAAATGAAAGGAATCAGTACGAAGCCTGGACTAGGTTTAGTACACAGTTAGAATCAGCAGTGAGTTTCTATCCTGAGCTGAGAGAACTAGTAAACAGTGAGGAATCAATCAGTGACGTAGCTAACATGAAGGATCTGGCTGATATGACACCAAACACCAATCCGTTCGCTGAAGCCGTTGGTCGAGCACCAAGTATTGTGACAATGACGGGCTTAGCTACAACTGCGAGTGCAGTGTTATCGGCTGTGCTGATACAAGTCACTGAAGGGGATGCTTTTGACTTGGTTCGTCGTTGCGAGAACGACGGTGTCAAAGCTTATCGGAAACTGCGTGCACGGGTAGAGCCTCAACTATTTGGACAGCTGGCGGCGTCAATGAATCGTATGACGAGGCTCACTGTGAACTCAACAAGCGAACCAGTAAAACAGCTCAGTTGTTTTGCAGACCTACAATCGTCTATCTGCCGGTATGGTGGAGAGAATCTGGACAGAAGAACCATCGAAGTGGTGGCGCTGGCGTTTGCCGTTTCGGCTTTGCCCAAAGAGTATGCAACAGTGGTTGCTGACCTTGGCCGAGAGGCTTGAAACCCACTTTTGAGCTGTTGCTTCAACGCAGTGACTTCTTCTATGTCAATGTCCTGCAGGAGAGAAACCCGTTAAAAGACTATGCTGCTCCCGCAGAAGACACCGATACAGCAGCGGTGGCGAAAAGCCTGCTGAGTGACCGACGACGGCAATCGGAGGAGAAGAAAGTAAATGAGAAGAAGCACCTGGTATGTGCAGTGTGCACGGGTGGACACTCTTCAGAATCCTGCTGGCTTATGTATCCTCAGAAAATGGAGGAGTTCATCAAGAACAACCCTGCAAAGGAGTCACTGTGCAGGGAGCGACTTGCAAAACGGAAGAAGCGTATGCTTGCGTCAAAATCTGGTGAGGTCATCGAGAAGGCTGCGGCAGCAGTGTCATCATCAACTGAGAAATTGACGGACGAAGAAATCTGGGAGGCGGAGGACCATGACGAGGTTCCCTGTGCTTGTGTGACACTGCAGAGTTGTGGTGGTCAACTCGGTGTGTACACCGGAGACGTGCTTCATGACTCGTGGGTGTACGGAGTGTCTCAATCAGAAGAAGATCTTCTTGATCTACAACGAGATCTCGTTTCTCAACCGTCTATGGTTGCCAGCACTGTGGAGGTCGTGCAACGGCGCGTGCTTCACTATGACTCAATGGCTACTAGAACAGTGCTCAACGACTTGGCTTTCTTTGAGGGACGCACAGTATGCGCCGAGAAGGCTGTGCAGTTCAAAGTAATGGCAGGAGAGGTTACAGAGTCGAAGGGTGCCGGTGTGGCGCTCATCAGTCTGTGGAACTATGCAACTGGAAAAGTTGACGTGCTTAGTGTTGAGGCGCAGTACGTGCCAGACTCACCTTTTAATCTGCTGTCTGCAGTGTGCTTGGAGGACAAGTACGGGTTGTACGGTCAAGTTCTTCATCGTGAATTGGTGAGCACGAGCGGGAAGTCTCGATACAGGCTGGTACGAGACGGAAAAATCTTCATCTTACCGGAGTATGTCGATACTGAAGCAGCTTGTCCTACAGTGCATCAGAAGGTCTTCCGTGACGTGGTCAACTGGAAGTTCACTGACTTCCAACGCTGGAACGAAGAGAAGGGGCCTTTCACTGTGGATATGTGTGCTGATAAACACAACACGCAGCTACCGGAGTTCTACTCGGAGGAGAACTCAGTCTTCGACCACACGCTGGCGGGACAATCTTTTTATGCGAACATGCCCTACGTGGACACTTTTATTGGAAGGCTTCTGGTGAAAATCTTCACGGACTTTGCGAAAGACCCGGCGTGTACCAAGTTCTTGCTGGTGCTACCTCACAAACCTCATGCTGTCTGGTGGGGACTGACTAAGAAGCTGGAGGAGTTACAGACGTACTCGAAGGGCAGTGTTATTTTCTCAGCATCGAAGGACCAGTGCTATCGTGTAGAAGAACTGACGGAGTCAGAGCCAGGGCGAGTCTGGATACAAGGAACACCCTGGGCAGTTACGGTGTTTTACCTTGACCAGTTTACTGTGGGTCGTATTGACGCCAAAGTTCTCGTGCATCTACGACTGGGACACCTCAGTGACAGATATATTGACGCCATGGACACACAAGGTGTGAATCTTGGTGTGAGCTCTGAAGAACTGCATGCCAGTGAGGTGACAAAGTGCTCTGAGCAGTGTATGTCGTGTCAGGTCTCCAAGGTGACGAGACCCTCGCAGACTATGGACCGAGGACGTGTACCCAAATCAATGAGAAAGACGGTGAAGAAGAGACAGGCATCTACACGACTTGGGCAGCTCACTTTTACGGACCACGGTGGTCCGTTCGAGATATCGCTGGGTGGTTTCCGTGGATACACGATACACGTGGACGACTACTCTGGACTTGGGTGCATTTATTTCTGGAAACGCAAACTGGAGTATCTCCCGGCGTTGCATCTTTATCGAGACCTTGTGCGGACTACTGGCAGAGCAATTCTGGGAGAAGACTTACGTGTGGAGGAGCTCGTGTATGATCTGGACCTACTGGTTATACAGTCTGACAACGACTCGACAATCATTGCGGGTCAGACGGCTGAGTACTGTAGACAGCACGGCATCCTTCAGCGTACGACAGCACCTTATCTGCACGAGAACAATGCACGAGTGGAGTCGTACAATCGACTACTGCAGGCAAAAGCCAGAGCGATGCTTTTGACTGGGGGTCTCTGTGCAGGTATGTGGCCGCTGGCTTTCCGTCATGCTGTGTACTTGCTGAACCGTGTGGTGAAGGCCGAGCTCGGTATGATGTCAACTATGGACGTGCTGCAGCAGAAGGTGGACTTGAGTATTCTTCGTATCTTTGGTTGTCGTGCGTATGCCTTCATTGATAAGTCACTGCGAACGAAACTGGCTGATCGAGCGACACCTCTTCTGTACGTGGGTCACGACGATCGATCGCCTTCGTATCTTCTCTACTGCACGTCGAGGAACAAAGTCGTACGGTGCGGTATGGTACGGTTCGATGAGCGTGTCGACGATGTGGGAAGGCTGGTGCTCAGCTGGGATCCTTCGGTGGTGGTACCACTACGGTCACTATTCGACTGTGTTCAACTGGACGCACCGTACTTCGAAAAGTTCACTGGTTCATCGACTTTGATTCTTGATATCGCGATCTATGCTCCCCCCGACTCAGACGAATTCACAGGTGTTGTGAAACTTCAGTCGCGCGCGAGTACGTTCTGGGCACCGGTGAGTTTCTTCCTCGAGCAGAGCGTGACTAACCTGGAGCTGCTCAGGAAGATCCTCAGCGAGCAGACTGTCAATCGTTTCTATCCTGTGTTCGCGTTTGCAAGTGTGCAGCTAACGACAGGAGCAGAATGGGAGGAAGCCGTGGTCTGCACCAATGCTCGAGGAGAGCACCGACTGCCCTATCAGGTGCTTCTCCTGAGGCATTGTGGACACACGGGAAAATCAGTCGACGTCGCCGAGACTTCAATTCGTTTCCAGGTGCAGCACGTAGCTTTGGCAGCAGTGCAGCAGCAGTGGCTGCCCAATGGAGTGACTTGTCCGAAGAACTGGCCGCAGCTGGTGAGTGCACCGGACGCAGTGCAGTGGCAGGCATCAGACTACAAAGAGGAGTGCGCACTCATCGACGTAAAACATGCAATCGTGCCAGTGAAGAGTCTTCCAGCAGGTGTGAAGTCACTGGGAATGAAGGCTGTTTACAAGGCGAAGTTCGACGCTGCGAATGTTCTCAGTGAGCGTAAGTCTCGCTGGGTTGTTTTTGGCAACAAGCAGACTCACGGTGTGAACTATGAGGAGGTTTATTCCCCGTGCACGCAGCTGAACACACTGCGCATTCTTATCCAACTGAGTCTTATTCTGGGACTGCTGGCTTTCACTATGGACGTTGTGACATGCTTTCTCAACGGCATTCTAGACCTCAACGCCCCTCTCTATGTCAGGTGGCCAGATAACCGTATGATACGTGGGACTTATTTTGGCAGACTGGCAAAGAGCGTGTACGGGCTCAAACAGGCTCCCAGAGTATGGTACTTCACGTTGAAACAGTGGCTTCTACAGTATGATACTATGCTGGCCGTTTCGAACATCGACCCGTGCTTGTTCTACAGTTTTCGACCAAACGAGCTCATCGTCTTTATCTACATCCACGTTGATAACTTCCTTATACTGACATCCAGTGAAACGTGGAAGACCAATTTCTTTACATCCTTCAACAGTACCTATCCCAGCGTGGACGAAGGTGTGCTGACCGATATTCTGGGTATGCGAATGACCTTCCGTGACGCAGGTCTGGTGAGAGAATGCCGTATGAGCCAGCAAGGCCTTATTCACCGCATCCTCGAGAGGTATGGTATGACCGACTGCAATCCTGCTTTGTCTCCTATGGAGCCTAAGCTTTCGCTGATGCCTGCAGACCCGCAGGAAACTGCGGCTACCTATCCTTATGCCAATTTGGCCATGGAGCTTATGTGGCTGGCGCGCTGCACGCGACCGGACATCCTGACAGCAGTGTGCTATATGGCGCGCTTTATGCACTGCTTTAATGCGACACACTGGCAGCACCTTCTGCGTATACTCCGATACTTGAAGGGCACTGTTGACGACTGTCTTACTCTTCAATGTAGTTCACCGGCATCTCACACTGCTGAACCTGTAATCTCAGCTTACTCGGACGCAGACCATGCAGCAGACAAGGTGACGCGCCGGTCTGTGACGGGCTCGCTGGTACGCCTCAATGGAAGCACTGTCATGTACTCATCGAAGTTGCAGAAGACTGTTGCTGTGAGCACTGCAGACGGCGAGCTGGTGGCGCTCTCAGAGACGGCTCGAGACATCGAGCACGTGGTGAATCTGCTGTCGGAGTTTGCTCCGGTGAAACTCCCGGTGGTTCTGCACGGAGATAATCATGCATCAGTCATTCAAGCAGAGAGCGCTCTGAACAACACTGCAACTCGACACATCGCAGTACGGGACCGCTATGTGGCAAAACTGGCTGAAATGGGTCGTATCCTGATAGCCAAAGTGCCGTCAGCAGAGAATCTAGCTGAATTCTTTACCAAATCAATGCCAACTGACAGGTTTCTGGTGCTTCGAGCAATCGTGCTTCGCTTCTTCCGCTCTAGAAGCACGGAGGAGTAGGAAAACCTGACCTGTAGTCATCTGTCATTCTGTCATCCAGTCATGCTGTCATCAAAACTTATGTCATGGATAACAAGTACTAACAGTACACACAAATGTATTCCACAACCACGACAGAGTCTGTCGGGTGTGGTCATGGATAGTGTGACTGAGAGTCCACAGTCGACAGTATTATTGTGTCGACTGTAGTGACTGATTATGTACTCGTATCGCCCAAGAGAGTATCTGGCGGGAACTCAGAACAATAAAGGTGGCTGTTGTGTAAACAGCCGTCATTCCCTATTTACTAAACGATATCATTGTGATAAGTTGTTCACTGTGCAATCTGCTTGTTAGATAAACTGTATCTCAGATTATTAGATCTAGGTTATCCTAGTGGGAGCGGGGCGAGCTCTAGCTAGTCCGCTCAGGCCAATCACTGGGCGCAGCTTCCAGAGGCTGCCGTGGGAGCGGGGCGAGCTCTAGCTAGTCCGCTCAGGCCAATCACTGGGCGCAGCTACCAGAGGCTGCCGTGGGAGCGGGGCAAGCTCTAGCTAGTCCGCTCAGGCCAATCACTGGGCGCAGCTACCAGAGGCTGCCGTGGGAGCGGGGCAAGCTGGGTTGTGTTCCTCCTGAGGGGGGACACTTCTTTGGCCACAGCACCCACAAGGGCGCTCTTACATGTGCCAGCTCAGTGGGCACGGCGCTCGAGAGGTGCTGTTTCTTGGGTGGGTGGTCTCGGCTGTCCTCCGCCATCCACTCCTACATTGACCCGACAGCTGTTTTACACGAGCACACGGAGAAGTACTTCGGTTGGACTACTCCAAGGTGGTGGCAGCAGCAGCCTGGCACAGGGCCGTGTGCCTCGTGATCTCTGTCACATGGCAATGGGATGTGAAGAGCAAACGAAATGGTTAAATTGGAGCCTACGAGATTTCTGTGCTGGTAGATCGATAAGAGTTTCCTGAGCCGTAAGATCAAAAACATCGATTGATTTAGATCTGAAGGCGTTTCACCCAACAGCATATAGGAGTTACGTCTGGAAAATCCCCAGTTCTGTTCTTTGGCCTTCCCTACCCACCCAACCCAGAAGACTCTGAACATTTTGCCGTAGAAGCTGTGCAGCCTAGAAAAAACTTCTACAAAGAGATTTTTTCTCACACGCTAAAAAGCATGTAAGAAGAAAGCTAATTTCAATGAAATGCTATGCAGTGTGCCTGTTGGCAACGAGATGTGCAGAGCAAAATAAATGAAGATACCTTGCTCCTGCTATTGAACGATAAGCTTAAACGTGGCTGCGTTGGGATGCTTCCTCACAGCCTCCTGCAGCACTGCTGTGCCTTCAATTCCTAAGCGATTCCCTGCGCAAAGTCACCACCACCAGGCCCACCATCAATGTTGGTTTGGCTTCATCCAATCTCAACCCCTTTATCTCTGCGCAATAAGACTCTCTTATCACTCAAGCAGCCCGAACTTCCCCTGCCTACAAACCCTTTGGCTTCCTGTACAAAATTCAGATTGAACATACATCCACCTTCACCACACGGGTGATGAATGGGTCACAATCGCTATACATCCTATTCAATGTTACACGACCCCCTAAGTTCACCCTAGACAATTCATCCAAACTGTCCATTTTCCGGAGTCTAGGGTGCGTGTGCCAGCATGAAAACAAAGGCAAATGAGGTTGGTGTCACGGCCTGGATGCGTGCACATCCACACCCCCTTCTCATTTGGAGTGAGTGCAACGACCAGTGCCTTGGCTCCTTCGGGACCAATATTGTTAACCGCACCACAAGCACTCGGTGTGAGCTCACGTCTTCCTAGTGTAACCCTAATTAGAAAAATCACTGTCTATGCACCTGTCTGCACTGCAGGATGCAATTTACATCACAAAGCTGATTTTAAGTGGTCCATGCACACATGCATGCCAATAGACTCCAAGTGTAAATGGGAAGGTTGAAGGTGTATAGATTCTTACTCTGAAGGTCGAGTGTGTTCAAGGGTCCTTGAACACACTCCACCTTGGTGGTAAGACTCTACACACCTTCAACCATTCTCATTTCACGATTCAAATCTCTTAGCATGTGTACGTGGACCATGTGCCATCAACTGCATGATCACAACTCCATCATTTGCTGTAAACAAGTGTAAAATAGTGATTTTCCAATTAGGTTTAACTAGCGGAGCTCCCCTAGTTTAACCCTAATTTGAAAAATCACTATTGTACACCTGTCTACTCCGCATGATGAAGTTTTCATCACGAGGCCGATGGCGCATGATCTACAAACATATGTTGAGAGATTAAATTGTGAAACGGGAAGGCTGAAGGTGTGTAGAATCTTACTCTTAAGATCGAGTGTGTTCAAGGACCCTGACTAAAGGTTTGTAGATTCTCACCTCTCAGATCTAGTGTGTTCAAGGACCCGTTGAACACCACAATCCCCTAATTTAACCCTAAGCAAGAAAACCACTATTTTGCGTCTATCTGCACTGCAAGATGCAAGTTTCATCCCGAAGCTGATGGCGTATGGTCCACGCATGAATGTCCAGAGATTCAAAGTGCGAAATCAAAGGCTAAAGGTTTGTAGATTCTCACATGTCAGATCTAGTGTGTTCAAGGACGTGTTGAACACCATGGCCCCCTAATTTGACCCTAAAGGGAAAATCTGTGTTTTGCCCGTCCGTGCAGTGCTTGATGCACTTCTTTTCACGAGGACAATGAAATATTGCCAGTATGCAATAGTCTCGATGTGTGAGGACCCCACTTATCGAATGGGGAGGCTAACAATGCGAAGATTCTTACCCCAAAGGTTGAGTGTGTTCAATGACGTGTTGAACACCCCTTTCTCATTTGGGGTCAGTGCAGCGGCCAGCGCCTTGGCTCCTTCGGGTCCAATTCCATCACCTGCACCACAAGCCCTTGGTATCAGGTCACCTCTTGATGATTGAATACATATAATGAAAGAGACCTGTCGCGGAATGTCGGGAACGGCTTACCGCTTAAATTCAGTGTGTTCAACGACGTGTTGAACACTCCTGCCTCGTTCGGAGTAAGTGCAACGGCCAGCGCTTTAGCTCCTTCAGCTCCAATTTCATTCCCTGCAACACACGCATATGGAGTGAGTCTAGCTCTGAATGGATGATAGCACATGTCAAGAAAAACACACACCACAATGCATGGAATGACTTACCAGCTAGGTTCACTGTGTTCAGCGACCCGTTGAACACCACGCTCCCCTAATTTAACCCTAAGCAAGAAAACCACTATCTTGCATATATCTGCACTGCAAGATGCAATTTTCATCCCGAAGCTGATGGCGTATGGTCCACGCATGAATGCCCGATGATTTAAAGTGCGAAACCAGAGGCTAAAGGTTTGTAGATTCGCACATGTCAGATCTAGTGTGTTCAAGGACGTGTTGAACACGAGTGCCTCAGCCAAAGCCTTGATTCCACTTGCGTCATACGTTCCACTCCCCATAACATCCACACCACAGAGTTGGTTGCCTGCAATTAGCCCTCACATGGTGAAGTTAGCAACACTTCAAAAATCACTGCACAAAAGAGCATAACACAGCCACACCTGCCAAAATAAGTGTGTTCAAGGACGTGTTGAACACTCCCTCCTCATTTGGAGTGAGTGCAGCGGCCAGCGCTTTGGCTCCTTCAGGTCCGATCTTGTTACCTGCACCACATGCACTTGATGTAAGGTCACTGCTTGATTATGATCACATATATCAAAAGAAACAAGCAGCAGAATGCGGGGAACGGCCTACCAAATAAATTCAGTGTGTTCAAGGACGTGGACGTGTTGAACACCACGCTCCCCTAAATTAACCCTAAGGAGGAAAATCACTATTTCGCACCTATTTTCACTGCAATATGCAAAGTTCATCATAAATGTCATGGCGCATGGTCGACGCATGAATACCCGGAGATTCAAAGCGTGAAATGGGAAGGCTAAAGGCTGGTAGATTCTTACCTCTCAGATCCAGTGAGTTCAAGGACGTGTTGAACACTCCCTTCGCATTCGGAGTGAGCGCAACGGCCAGCGCCTTGGCTCCTTCAGGTCCAATTCGATTCTCTGCACCACAAGCACTTGGTGTCAGGTCACCGCTTGGTTATTGATCACCTATGTCAAAAGAAACAAGCAGCAGAATGTGGGGAACGGCCTACCGCCTAAATCCAGTGTGTTCAACGACGTGTTGAACACTAGTAGCTTGCTCAACACTCGAGCTCCAGGAACTCCAATACCCTTGCCACTCAAATCCAGCTCAGTGACCTTGCCATCCTTGATGTCCCGCATCATGATCTTGTTGAACTCTGTTATGCCGGGATGCTTGAGCACTGCTTCAGCAAGCTGCTGTGCAGCGTCACCCGTGATTTCATTATGGCATAGGTCAAGTGTGTTCAAGGACGTGTTGAACACTCCCTCTGCATTCGGAGTGAGTGCAACAGCTAGCGCCTTCGCTCCTTGAGGTCCAATGCGGTTATCTGCACCACAAGCACTCACAGTCAACCCAGCTCTTGATGAATTATCACAGATATCAATGGAAACAAACAACACAATGTGCGAAACCACTTACTATATAAAATCAGTGTGTTCAATGACCCGTTGAACACTCCTGCCTCGTTCGGAGTAAGTGCAACGGCCAGCGCTTTAGCTCCTTCATCTCCAATTGCATTCCCTGCAACACACGCACGTGGAGTGAGTCTAGCTCTCAATGGATGATAGCACATGTCAAGAAAAACACACACCACAATGCATGGAATGACTTACCAGCTAGGTTCACTGTGTTCAGCGACCCGTTGAACGCAAGGGCATCGGCCAAAGCCTTGATTCCACTTGCGTCATAAGTTCCACGCCCACAATAGTCCAAACCACAGAGCTGGTTGTCTGCAATAAGCCCTCACATGCTGAAGTTAGCAAAATTTCAAAAATCACTGCACAAAAGAGCATAACAAAGCCACACCTGCCAACTCAAGTGTGTTCAGGGACGTGTTGAACACCCCCTCCGCATTCGGAGTGAGTGCAACGGCCAGCGCCTTTGCTCCTTCAACTCCAATCATGTTACCTGCACCACAAGTACTTGGTGTCAGGTCACCGCTTGATTATTGATCACATATGTCAATAGAAGCAAGCAGCAGAATGTGGGGAACGGCCTACAGCCTAAATCCAGTGTGTTCAAGGACGTGTTGAACACCACGCCCCCCTAATTTAACCCTAATTAGAAAATCACTCATTTCTACCTGTCTACACTGCAACATGCAGTTTACATCATGAGGCCGATGGCAAGTGGTCCACGCACACATGCTAAGAGACTCCAAATGTGAAATGGGAAAGTTGAAGGTGTGTGGATGCTTACACCCAAGGTTGAGCGTGCTCAAGGACGTGTTGAACACCCCCTCCTCATTCGGTGTGAGTGCAACGGCCAGCGCCTTGGCTCCTTCAGGTCTAATTTCATTACCTGCACCACAAGTCCTTGGTATCAGGCCACCTTTTGAACATTGAATAAATATAATGAAAGAAACATGCCGTGGAATGTCGGGAACGGCTTACCGCTCAGATCCAATGTGTTCAGCGACGTGTTGAACACTCCCTCCGCATTCGGAGTGAGTGCAACGGCCAGCGCCTTGGCTCCTTCAGGTCCAATTTTGTTCCCTGCACCACAAGCACTTGGTGTCAGACTATCGCTTAAATATGATCACACGTATCAAAAGAAGCCAGCAGCAGCATGTAGGAAACAGCCTACCGCATAAATTCAGTGTGTTCAGCGACCCATTGAACACCACGCTCCCCTAATTTAACCCTAAGCAAGAAAATGACTCTTTTGCGTCTTTCTACACTGCAAGATGCATTTTTTGTCCCGAAGCGGATGCGGTGTGGTTCACGCATGAATGCCCAGAAATTCAAAGTGTGAAATCAAGGGCTAAACGTTTGTAGATTCTCACAACTCAGATCTAGTGTGTTCAAGGACTTGAGGAACGCAAGCGCATCGGCCAAAGCCTCGATTCCACTTGTATCATACGTTCCATCCCCCAACACATTCACACCACAGAGCTGGTTGTTTGCGATAAGCCCCCGCGTGCTCAAGTTAGCAACACTTCACAATATCACCGCATAAAAGAACATTACACATCCGCACCTCCCAAATCAAGTGTGTTCAACGACGTGTTGAACACTCCCTCCGCATTCGGAGTCAGTGCAACGGCTAGCGCCTTCGCTCCTTCATCTCCAATGCGGTTATCTGCACCACAAGCACTCAAAGTTAACCCAGCTCTTGATGAATGATCACGGATATCAATAGAAACAAGCAACAAAATGTGCGAAACCACTTACTATATAGATTCAGTGTGTTCAAGGACCCGTTGAA
>LGRX02005384.1:0-29542 GCA_001247695.2 Cymbomonas tetramitiformis
ATGACGTCAAAGTGCTTGGGCGAGAACTGCCGATAGTCCCAGTACAGGACGTTTTCGCAGTGAGTGGGCTTCCATCGGTTCTGGATGTCCACCGAGACTACCTCACACCCAGGAAACTGCTTGCTGAACTGTCGTTCGACGGAGCCTGTGCCACAAAACAACACCAAGATCCGTATTGGGCGTCGAGACGGCTGTAGGCATGCCGCTCCTCGACCAGGTCCTTGAGATGGCATGAAACTAGTGGATGACACCGTCGCGAATGTGCCCACCTCGTCGTCGGCTCGTTCTTCCGGGATCCACGCCATTCCGTCCGCCTGTAACTCTTCAGGATCCGTCAACCATATCGCTCCTGCTGACTCCTCGCGTTTGCGAGTGACTCTACTCTTTTCACGTTCTTGCCTCTTGGCCTCGACCTTCTCGAACTCCTGAAGAGCGCGGTTAGGTATCCCTATTCGGCCAACTCCATCGAACTCGAGGTCCTCGCGAGTTTTCCATTCATTCTCGGAGCGCGGCATACCTACCCATTTGACCATGTACTCCGTCCATGTCCGCCCGCTACGTCTCCTCGTGCGTGACCTCTCAATGCACTCCACCGCCATCTCCTTACGACCGCTCACGTCCACAGGGGGAGGCGGAATCTCCGCACTCCTGTCCGCGAACTTGTCCTGGCCCGACTCCACCGGGGTGAGTCTATCCACGGTGAAGACGTCGTGCACCTTCCACTGTGGTGGTAGCTTCAGGCGGTAAGCCGCGGGGGGCCCTCGGTCCTCGGGGGCGAGCTCCATCTGCCGATCGCTGTGGAAGGCCTCCAGTACCTCCATCGGGCCCAGGCGCTTCTTCAGCAACTTCTTGTGTAGGCCCCGATCCCCGGGCTGGGTGAGATGCGTGGCGTCCACCCACACCATGTCACCTATTGCGTACCGGCGAGCGCGATGGCGAGCATCATATTGGGCCACTTGCTGCTGCTGAGCTACCAGCAACCTATCGCGAGCAGTCTGCAACTGCTGAACAAACTGCCGGGCGGTCTCGTGGGCCGTGCCTTTCTTCACGACGTCCCCTCTCCCCCCCTTGGCGCGGCCCCTACGAGAGGCCAACGCAGCTTCTACGAAGAAGTCGAGCTGCGACGCTGGGGCATGCCCATAGCAAAGCTCGAAGGGTGTGAATCCAGTAACCGCGGACCTGGAGTCGTTAATGGCGTACTCCACCGGGGTGCACCACAAATCCCAGTCTGTCTGGTTTGCGTCAACGTAGGCGCGCAACATGCGCTCCACCGTGTGGTTTGTGTGCTCCGCTTGACCGTCCCCTTGTGGATGGTACGGCGTAGTGGAGGCCACCTGCACCCCCATAAGGCGATGCAACTCCATATGAAAGGCGTCACGGAAGCGAGAGTCCCTGTCACAAACGATCTTCATGGGAGCACCGTGCAGTCGCCAAACATGGTCGAAGTACATTCGTGCCACTTGCTCAGCGGAACTGTCAGAGTACAGCATGGGGACCACGTGCACCATCTTGGACAACTTGTCCGTGAACGTGGCGAAGGCGTCGTAGCCCCGCTCCGTGCGCGGCAGACCTGTGACAAAGTCAATGCTCACCACCTGCCACAGCCTGACCGGGACCTGGAGGGGGTTCAGCTGGCCATCCGGATAGCTGTTCCTCGGGCGGGTCTGCTGGCATATCAAGCACGAGCGGGTCCAGTCGGTGACGTCTTTGTTCATGCGGGGCCACCAGAACCGCCGCACTATCCGAGCAAGAGTCTTATCTCGCCCGGTGTGTCCCGCCGCGGGAGACTCGTGCGCTTCACGCATGACTATCTCCCGAAGAGGAGAGTCGGACGACAACACCAGCTGGTAGCGTCCCTCCGCGATGCGCCAGATCATGTCGTCAACCATACGGAAGGTGTCCGTACGCTGGTGCGGGGCGGCTAAAAGCTCTTCCTTTAACATCGTGAGGTAAGGGCTACGTTCGTACTCCGCGCGTAGTGCCTTCACGAACTGGCATGCCTTCAGTGGTCCTTTGGTTGCGCGTGCCTTGGCCGCTGGCCCTGACGTGACCATAGGCTCGCTTGCACCTTGAGCGGCGGGCGCACGGGCACTTTTCGCTCGAGGCCGAGTCCGGCTGGCCGCTGGCGCCCACACCAGCAGCACGGGCCACCGCAGCGCTGGTCGGCCTCCATCTGGTGACTCAAACAAGCATGTAGGGTGCCCCTTGGCATCCTTGAGGTCGAACACCTTGACCACGTGCAGGCCGTACTTGGGCTGGATAAGGGTGCGCCAGGACGCGTCATAGTCCGGCAGTAGGAACATTGCCGACGTGTTTTCTGGGTCGGCGCGCCACTCAGCCATAAAGTGGCGTAGGATCCTCTCAATGAGGTTGCTATCCTTGGTGTAGGGGGGGTTGCACCAGACGTGCTTTCCCCGCCATTGCTGCTTGAGGCACTCCGTCCAATAGGTGTCCACCTGGCGGTTGACGCCCATGGAGTCACAACACGCGTCCACGTCGAACGGGCCGTACTGCGCTGAGATCTCTTCGAACTTCTCCTTTACCAGTTTCCAGTCCTGCCGGTCTACTACGTTATCGTAGTGGGAGCTTGACGCGGGAGGGGAACTTTGTTTGCTGGGAGGGGAAGGACTAAGGGGAGTTGAGGGGGCTGGAGAGGGGGCTTGCTCCGGTTGCGAGCGAGAGCGAGTAGTGACGCTCGCAAGGGTGGCTTCATGCAAGGCGCGCTCCGCGGTGTGCAACGTCTCAGCTGCGTCTTCCCACAGGTCGGGGGTTTCCACCCAGGTGAGCCCATTCAGATGAGTGAGCTCCCCAACGACCAACGGGGGGCTGACCGGAGGTACAGACTCGTCTTCAGAGTCGGAGTAATCAAACGTGGAGTCGAGCACCGAGATGGGGTCTTCAAGGGTCTTGACTTTAGCGGGCTCCTCGGACGGCTCTTCGTCGGTGTCGTCCTCGTCGATTGCACCGAATACCGTGAGGTGGGATCGGCGGGGGTGGAGCTCTCAGCCGACTCCCTTGGCACACTCTGACGAGGCTCGTCTGTGTCCCGGTCGACCACGCCCTTCTCCTTGAGCCCCTCCCTGGCGGATGACTGCTTGTAGTCTGGTCGTCTGGATTGGGCGTCCGGGACTACTAGGCATCGGCCAGGTACGTGCTCCATTTGGTGCACGCCCACTTCCACCAAGTCTTCATACCAGCGTGCTTGGCGTCGACTCAGCTCCCGAGCCGGCGCGAAGAGCCATTGCAAGGGTTTGTGGTCACCCATGAGTTTGAAGTCGGTGAATATAAGGTAATGCCTCCACGTCACTGTGGTGCAGTGGTGGATGGCGCACAACTCCCGCTCCCCAGCGTGGTAGTTCTGCTCGGCCGAGGAGAATTGCCTGCTCTCGAAGGCCAACGGCTGAAGACCTCGTCCCAGGTCTTGCATCAGCACGCCTCCTAGTGCGACCGCACTCGCGTCGGTCTGCACGCAAAATGGGCGAGACCCATCGGCTGCTGAGCGCTGGTCCGGTAGGGCGAGGATTGGTGCTGAAATCAATGCTGACTTCAATCGTTGGAAGGCTTCTTTCTCCTCCTTGCCCCAAGTCCATGGCACTCCCATCTTCGTGAGGCGAGTGAGAGGGTGGGCAATGTGAGCGAAGGACTGGATGTACCGCCGGTAAAAGCCGCACATTCCAAGGAATTGGCGCACGTGGGTGACAGTCTCGAGCTCCGGCCAGTCGCGAACCGAGGCAACTTTGTCGCGTTGGGGGCGACAACCTTCCTTACTGCACACGTGGCCAAGGAAGCGTACTGCTCGCATGCACAACTTCAACTTGCTTCGCTTGAGGTATACTTTGTGCTGGCGACAGGCAGCTAATACAGCCCGTACATGGCCGACATGCTGCTCAGGTGTGTCACTGAAAATCATGATGTCGTCCACGAACACTCTGCAGAAGGGTAGGTGTCCGAGGTACTGCGTCATCATTCTTTGCCACGTGCTTGGTGAGTTGCTCAGCCCCATAGGCATGACCAGCCACTCATAAGCTCCGAAGTGGGTGGTCATGGCTGTCTTCTCGATGTCCTCCTGTTCCATGGGAACTTGCCAGAATCCCCACAAGGCGTCTGCAGTGGAGAAGACGGTTGCTCCTTGTAGGTCATCGAGGAGGGTTTGTACGTCAGGAAGAGGGTACTTGTCCTTGACCGTGATCTCATTTATCGACCTGTAGTCGATAACCAAGCGCAACTCCTTAGGGTTGCTCGGCTTCGGCACCATAAGTACCGGACAACCCCAGGGAGACGCTGATGGACGGATGTACCCCTTGGCCAACAGCTCGTCAAGTTGTGCACGAAGTTGCCGAAGCTCCTCTTGCGACAACTTGTAGTTACGCCGATGTAGCGGCTGCCCACTCCAGTCGGATCGCAAGCGAATGTTGTTCTTGTAGTCGCGGCTTTGGACGGAGTCAGGCAGCTCCGTACATATGACGTCCCTGAACTCCTCCTCAAGGTCGCGCAGCTGTTGCCATATCTCCGGGGACACCGTCTCGTCAATCTCGTCCGGCTCCTCCGCTTCCATGGCATGGGGCTTGGGCGGCGGTGACGGTGGTTCCTCGGCCACTGGAGCGGCTTGCTCTTGAGATAAACCTTCAGTATGGGGTTTCTCGTCGCTCCAGCGCACACGCTTGCGTCGCGGCCGACGTTCGCGGAGTAAGCGCCTTCCCTGCTCCAGCGCGGCTGCGGCTTCGGCATGCCAGGTGGGTGGTTTTCCTTGCGCGTGGTCGTCGATTGCTTGGGCACGTACGTGCTCAGGTAATAAAGCAAATGCTCCCAAAGCTTCGCGCTTGCTCTGGAAGAACCCCAGATGTAGGTTGTTGGATGGCGCATTGTCCGCCGGGGGGCCAACAGCACCCTCCAGCGCGACCACGTCAAAGTTTTGTGGGCGGGTGGACTCCACTGTTGCGTACACCTTATCCAAGTGGTCCTCGTCACTGGTGCCTGGGCTGGGCCGCACAGATTCCCGGAGGAGTAGAGCGTCCTCGGCTTCGGAGTCAGTGTCTGACGCGGACATCAGCGCAGGCGCGTCCGTCTCACCCAGATCCGCTTGGGAGGAGTCCATGGCGCCCGCGACTTGGGCGTCTTGCTGCTCAGAGCTAGGCGTGGCGCGACGCTCGGACGAAGCGTCCATGGGCTTGGCGTTGGTCTCGGCGTCGGTCTCTTCGTTACAGGCGACCGCCCCGAAGGTGCCGTCGGGTGCTAGGTACACCACGAAGGCACACTCATCCTTAGATTGGAGGGCTCGAAGGTCCTTGCGTACCCTTTTGGGGTCCATCAAGACTCCTTGTACCAGCGCCATGGCCTTATCCTTGGGTCTTGAGGGGTCTGGCGTTCCCGGAGAGCAGCCTGTAATGACCACTCTCTTGCTTCCAGAACCAAACCGGATGGAACCCCATCGGGAGTAATCCAGGGTGACTGGGGAGTGAGAGGCTAGCCAAGGTCCTCCAAGGATAATATCCACGCAAAGATCAATGGGCATCACTCTGAGCTCCAATTGCTTGACGTACAACCCCTTGGTGGTCTCTGCTTGCAGTCGAGGACGGACGCACGTGTTGACATCGTACGACGCGCCGTCAGCTACTCGCACTCGCACGATGGGGTTTTCGTGAGGTCGAGGCGTCAGGGAGGGAATGCTGCGTACAGTCTTGTCCGAGATAATGTTGGTGGAGCACCCACTATCCACCAGCACCTTTACACGACGACCGTTCACGTACGCCCAGAACAACAACAAGGTGGTGGCCTTGGAATTGTTGATCTGTCGAGGTGGCGCTCGCGATGTTGATACAGCCGCCAAGAGATCACTCCCGCCAGGGCTCATGTCCCCACTGTCGATGATGCTGTTGAGCTGGCATACGAAGGGGTCGTCCTTGGCATGAGGGTCGCCTAGGTCAGGAGGGTCGTCCATGTCAGAGTCCCATGGTAACTCGTAGGTGCCTGCATCGGCCAAGAGCCCTTGAGCGGTGGCTGTCTGCACCAGGTCCCTGGGTGGGTGATCAGGTGGGTACAAGGCCACTTGGATGACCTTGTCCTTCGCTGCTCGCGCCATATCATTCGTCGCCAAGTCACTTGCGTACTGGAGGATTCCGTCTTCTACTTCCTCTTGCGCTTGTTCCTTGGCTAAGATGTGCAGTAGCTCTTCGTCCATAGGAGAGTCCCGCTCCAAATATGGGAGGCCACTGGCATAATCCCGCTTAAGCTTCCCTCGTTGGCGAACCTTCTCCAGCCCACTGAACCACCTCCTCCTTGGTGCTCCTTCAGCTCGAGCTGCATGGGTCGGTGACAGCCATGGTCGGGGGCGGTCACTCCGTGCGGTTGAGGTTGCCTCGACAGTCGTGCTGTCGTTAGGTGAGGGCGTACGAGGTCGACGCCCAAGCTGGATGTCTTGACGTCGTCGTCGGTATTCTTGCAGCCTTTTAAGTTTGTTAAGGGCTGCGGGTAAGGGTGATCGAGCTCGAGCTTCTCGCTTGTTGGCGGTAACCGCGCTGTGCGTTGGTGACCGCGTGGGTCCTCGGCTGCTGCGTCGATGCCCGGCTCTCCAAAGCGGTGGGCTCGTGCTCCGCGGAGGTGTACGGGGCGGTGCAAGGTCCGTTTCCAGAGCCTTGATGGAGGACCTCAAGCCCCGTGTGCCCACTTTGGAGCGTAAAGCGCTCGTCCCTTGCCCTCGGACA
The DNA here is from genome assembly GCA_001247695.2 of Cymbomonas tetramitiformis. Classification (NCBI taxonomy): domain Eukaryota; kingdom Viridiplantae; phylum Chlorophyta; class Pyramimonadophyceae; order Pyramimonadales; family Pyramimonadaceae; genus Cymbomonas; species Cymbomonas tetramitiformis. Next base: position 6,702 of record LGRX02005384.1, read on the forward strand.
GCTCGAAATTGCCAACCTTGCAATGGTTGGCCCGTTGGCTCCAAGTGCACGCGGTAGCTCTCGGTCACCTTCAGGGTACGTCGGTGCCGCTTCTCAACGTGCTGGGAGGCGTCTGAGAGGTCCTCGCTCGTACACACTGGAGACTTGGCTTCCTCGCGAAGGCGAGCTTCGACCACTTGACGCTCCGGCGCGGGAGGAGGGCTAGTCATCGCCCGCGAGGGTAGCATGTTGAGCTCATCGGAGTCTAGGTATCCTGTGCAAGGAGCACTCCGCCTTTGACGTCGACGGGCTCTTCTCCACTTCTCCCGCAACTGCTGCTCCGAGAGGTAGGAGGGGGGCTCATCGCGGGGATGTGGGGTTCCACAGCCCGAGCTCATTGGGACTTGGAGGGTACTCCGAGCTCGAGGGAGTCCTCCGCGGCAAAATCCATTAGTTCCTTTGGCAACACCGCGTTGAGCACGTCGCAGTATTCATCCGTTTCCACTTCGTGCATGACCATGTCCAAAGTTTCAGCCAGAAGTGCTTTGGCCCACTCCTTCTTACGAAGAGCAGCCTGTGGGCACTCTCGAGCATAGTGCTCTTTGCTTTGGCACAACCTGCAACCAGTGTACTCCGGGGAGCCCAGACGTTGCCCAGTAGGAGTTGCACCCGCGGGACGATCTTCGGCTAGAGCTAGTAGCTCCTCCGAGACCTCCACCGCTGCCAGTAGCTGCACTGGCGCTCTCCTACTCGTCGCGTTGTTCAAATGCAACTCCGCCTCAATGGCGTATTCCAGCGCTAGGCGTCGACTGGCTGGAAGGGCGCGGTCGAGGAGGATCAAGGGGGTCCCCTTCCGCTCGGCAATCTCGAACGCCTCCTTCCGTACCTCCGCGGATAAGCCCGAGAGGAAGACGTCCAGGAGGTCGGATTCCGGAACCGGTGTGGTGAGCTCGTGTGTCGCCAACATGGTCACTACGCGATGGGCTAGATGCAGTCCATCCCAAAACTCGCGCACTTTGCGCGGTGTCGCCATGCGTCCTTGAGTTTGGCGTACTCGGCGTAGGAACGAGCCCAAGGTGGCCATTTCACTCTTCAGCGGCACGATCAGCTTCGCCAGCGGCACAATGACCTTCTCAAGGTTCAACGACTTGTCCGCCTCGGCATCCAGGAGAACCCCTCGCAGCTCCGTTCCTTCGGAGCTAGGCGTAGGGAAGCAATGCTGGGTGATCTCCTTCAACAAGATATGCACCGAGAGAATCGGCTCTCCGAGCTCGAACGCTCCGTTGGGCACGTTGCACGGGGTGTTCATCGCGAGGAGCACCACTGGAAGGGCTAAGCACCTGTCGAACTCGTCTACGAACCGCAGCAGCGGGCCGAAGGGGTTCGTGGCCCCCTCCAGCGGTGCTGAGTACAAGGACATGATGTCCTTCGCGGCCTTGAGGGCATACGAGTGCCTCGTGTACTCCTCTCGTTGCTGCCTGCCGTCGTTGTACGAGGACCTCCTGCTAGAGCCAAAGCTATACAACGTCTCGTCATCAGGATCGTCATCTCCTCCCCCTCCGCTGCCGCCACGACGCGCGTTGGACCCTCCAGGGTCTCGTGAGGGGCGGTCGCCATGTTCGTCAGGGTTAGGCTCGTTAGGCGGCCCATTCCCCCCCCCTTGGTGCCCACCAGGTCCCCCTTGGTCGTCATCGTCGTCATCGTCTCCGCCGTCGCCTCCGCCACCCCCGCCCACGATCGTGGACAGCGGCTTCGGGCTCACTGTGGGGAATTGATCGAATGCACCCGGCCAAACTCCTCGTGTGCAATAGATGCACAAGGGCACAAGTTGAGCGGCGACAGACATGTTTGACAGCGTCATCACGTCACAACTCCAGATGGCTACCGGAGGTTGCGGGCTGCGAGAACATCTTGAGCATGGGATGTTGGTGGTGCTGGACGCGACCTCGTCGTGCACGCTCTGGATCACTGCTGTGCCCAAGTGAGGTGGTCGAGGGAGTTGGGAAGCCGGTGCCTCCGAGATCGGTGGCCCGCTCCCTGACGCCAAGTCATGGTCTCGGTACTTTCTCGCCACATCGAAGAACATACGTTCCGCCTCGAGGTTGCCCGCGTGGCCACCTAACCGCTCCTCCACACGCGCCCGGATGGCAACGGCAGCGGGCGCGCTTATGGATCGCCAGTCCACCTTGGCCAGGCGGTCATGAACACTCGTGGGGGAAGATGCACGCGTGGAGGCGTCCTCCTCGAACGTCACGCCTTTGTGGCCTCGTACGTCAACAGGCGTGGCCGACGGGGGCACCATCAGAGCCTCGTGTTCAGCTTCTTGAGCGTCACTTGTGACGGTCGCATAGCTCGCGGGGGTATTAGGTGGTTGCCCTGGCCGTGAGTGCGCTCGTCCGTCAGCGGCTTCAAGTGCGGCCTGCACCACCATCTTGCTCTCCGCCACTTGTTGCTCCAGCAGTCGTTGATCTCGAGCTGCTTGGTCAAGTTGTTGGCGTTGCTCTTCCGCGGCGCGCTGCATTTCTCGAAGTTGTTGATGATGACGTGCAGCTTCCTCCGCCTGCGATGCTACCGCTTGTTCATGCTGATGTGAGACAGCGTCCGCGGCATGCTGCATGCGCGCTATCTGCTCCTCAGCTGATTCGAGAGCGGCTTGTCGCGCTTCTTGACACACCTTGGTGCGGAGCTCCTGCTGCATCCGAGTTGCTTCCTCCACGGCATTGTGCATGTCCATGCGCAACGCTGTGAGCTGCGCTTGGTGCGCAGTGGCCGCATCTAACGCGACTCGTTCGGACTCCTCTTGCAGCTCTCGTAGTTGCCGCTCGTGTCGCGTGGCTTGAGCTTGGCGCCGCCGTTGGCGTCCACCCTTTTGCCGAGAGCTCCTCGATGAAGAGGTGTGCGAGGCGTCAGAGGAGAGCGCTTCAGTAGAAGATGTTTGACACGATGAAAGTGTGGACTTCTCCTCACTGGACGTAGAGGTGGAGTCGTACATCAGTTTACCTTCGTCACTGCGACGTCGAGCCTTGGCGAGCTTGCGCTTGGCCAACTTCTGCCGCTTCCGCTCCTGCTTCGCCACCTCCTTCTTGTGGGCTAACTCCGTCAAAGCCTGGACACGTACAGCACGTTCTCGTTGTGTGGGTCGTGGGGCGGATGAAGCTTTTGATCGAGGTGGTTGTGGGGCGGAGTCAGCGGAATGAACGTCTTCCTCATCGATCGTGGAGTCATCTTCAGACGACAAGACGCCATAGGGGTTGCGGCTGGGTACAGATTGTACGCCATGCTGTTGAACACTTGCTCCCAAAGTGGTTGTACGCCTTAGAGTCTTTATCACCTCCTCGACGCTCACTCCCAACCGCACCAGCCTTGCAGGCCGGTTGGCTGGGATGGTCGTGACGAGTGGTCGTGCAGAGTGGAGGTGATGACAATGGTGGCTTGCTGAGGTAACATGCGACAGAAGGAGTCCACGAGATGGGATCACGCGTTGCTCTCCACTCTTCGTTCTCAGCTGCACCTCCCATGTGATTGCAGCGATGGAGTCTTCTTGGCCACACAGGCGGCGAAGATGTCTACGTAAGGTCGCCCATTGCTTCGGGGTCACGTCAGGCGTGTCCGTCAGAGCTGACCACTCGTGGAGGACTTCGCGCTTCACATGTTGTTCACGCTGGACCGCAAAGGTGGTGCACTTGGAAGCGAAGTCCACGGTAGCCTTCCACGCTTTCATACACTTCCTCACGTAGAACTCGGACCGGGCGATGTTGCACGCCGTGATTTCGAGAGTGATCTCTTTTACACGACGTTGTTCTTCTCGCCATGCACTCAAGAGCCGGGACGCCAATCGTGAACTTGCGTGTCCAGCAAAATCTTGCTTTTTGCGTTGGACCTGATTCTTGCGGTGAACTCGCTCGTGCCATGCTGCAAGGGAAACACGCATGCGTGCGAGACGGGCACGTAGACGCCATGTCGTAAGTGAAGATGAAACACGCCCGTTGAGCACTCGTGCTGTCCAAGTACTCCACCAATTACGCAATGCACATACCGCTAGAATATCCACTGCTACAGCTTGGCGTGCCAGCTTGACGCTCCACTCGTTCACGCTTGACAAACCGCGCTCGCCACTTGGAGGTGCACTTTCACGCCTAGGCGTAAATATGTTGCTCTCATGGGTCAGGTTTCCAACGTGATGCTCCGGTGCCAAGGGCAAATGGTCAACTACAGCTTCGCTATGAGGAGATGATCTCAAATTATGAGCGGTGGCTATAGCGACCGTGTTGAGCTCCTCGAGAGCTGGTTGGCTACGTTGTAGACCTGAGGCACCTGCACCCCCTGCACGCTGCTGGGGTGTAGAGTAGCACTCAAACATACGTACAGTGGCAGATACCAGCCCAGGAGAGTCACGCGAGCCGTCGGGGAAATTCGTGGGCGTGGCAGGCAGCGATGCTTGGGTGCGACTTTCCTCTTGAGGTAGAGGCGCGCTCGCCAAAAGCGCGTATTCGCCCTCCAGAGAACGTTGTACTGCTCCCCCCCCCCTGCTGCCCCGCCGCGCCCCGGCTGGCGCCTCCCATTCCGGGACAAAGTACGGGGTGGGCTCCAAAGCCCCAAGCTCCCCCAATCCCCGGTGCTCAAACACCCGGGCCGAGCTGGAGAGCCCGGAGGGCCCAGAAGCAGCACCCGCCACCCCCGAGCGCCGCTGAGGCGGAACATACAGCGAAGAAGCCCGCCGCGAAGAGGACATTGAAAAAGTTGCTCAAGCTGGTGGAGAAACGCAGCAATCTGATTCTGAAAAATTTGCCAGCGCTTCCGCCGTATAGGCGTGTAGTGTTAAGAGCGAAGACGCAGAAGCTCAACAGCAAACAAGCAACTGCCGTTACCAAATCCCAATTGAAGTTTCCCAGCGAACTCGAAGAGGCAAGATGAAAACAAATTGAGCAAAATTGGGCAACGATCGGCCTACGGAAGTCAAAGTAACGCTGCTGCGCGATACCACTTAGGGTCAGCCACTGTTAAGAACGTCAGAGCGCTGCAGAGCCCAAGGGCAAAGAAAGCAAGTCGCATCTGCCCATTCAGAGAACATTCTCGAATTCCACAGCATAAACTTGCGTAATTCCACTTAGCCGCAAAGACACTCGACGAAGAACACGTACGCCAGCGGGATAGCGCTAATTCGAAGTTGCATCACGCCAATTCCGAGCCAAAGAAGAACGCTGCGCACACATTCCAATTGCAGAGTGGAGAATAGACGAAGATCTCGCGGAAAACGCTGACCAATTGGCACAATCTCCGAGAAGAATTAACGGCGCAAAGCTGCCAGCGAGTAAGAAAAACGCCGAGGCGTTGACCAGTGCGTCAGAGCGCAAATATGCCCAGCAGCCAGAAGTAGATTCTCAAACCCCGCAAAGCCTGTCTCCAAGGAAGAATTACAATTCCCGATACAATTGGCAACGTGAATTTGGCAGTCGCGCACGCCAATGGAACGCGGAATGGATAACGCAACGAGGCCAAGGACTCAAATAGCTGTTACACTACACACTGAACAAGTCGCAATTTACTAACCTCCACAGATCACGACGCCACGAAGAATTAAGCCTCCATTGACAATTGAAAGATAAGATACAACGTCAAAAAGCGCCACGGAGGCCAGTAAGCGAAAAACGACTGTACCCACTGTAGGTGGGCACTTTTAGGCCCTAAAAGTGCCCGATATCTGGAATCCAGTGTAAACCATCATCTCGCAACGCGCCGAAGAAGAAATTCAATCCAGATTGGCCATAAAAGACAACCTATTTGAGCATTGAGCACCAGCTAGCCGAAAGGAACTGAAGCGAAGCTGCTGGCCAGTGAGGCCCGGGGTACCCGCAACGCACTAGCAGTGCGAGAGCTCAAATACCATCCGAAGATTAGGAGAACACACAAATTCGCCCGAAAAGCTATAATTGTAAACCAGAAAAAACGTGTGGAAGCGGTGGTGGCGGTGGTGCGTAGCACTATGATACCATTTTGTGGGAGGACTGCTCCTCACAGGGCACTGTAACTACTGATGGGAGTCTTATATGGACTGCATATAATGACTAACTGCCTAGGTACTGCTAGGTCAGCTCTTTAGACATAGGACTGCTATGTCTAGACTTACTACATATATTTGCATGTAAGAATTAGGTATTATATTTGACTTTTGCCATGCGGCTGTTTTTACTCTAGAAATCTCAACTGTTTCTTTGGCCTTGGCCATTACTTATTCACTCAGCTCTCTGAGGTAATCCTAGTCAGCATGGCCAAGTCTCATCAACCTATCATATGCTTGTACTACATTATCATGCAGTATGATGTGCCGGTATTCTACATGTCACATTATTACACAGTACAGTGGTACTGTGTACTCCCATATAAGGGGGGTCTCTTCCTCAACAGGGGTCTCGGGCGCTAATGCTGTAAGGCGCGTATGACACTTCTGGCATGTATGACATTGCTGAGTCATCCGCGCATGACACCGTGTGTTGTCCTAGCACAGCTTCAGGTACAACCCAGGCGCACGTGTACCCAAGCTAACATCACCAAAACGCAAAAAAAGTCACCAAACCCCCCAAAACAAGTTGGCCTCGTTTTAAAGCGCACGACGAGCGCCAAAAATAATCTAGTGCACGACGAGCCCCAAAAACATTTTAGTTGCACGAAAAATGGGCAAACGTGTTGCACCCAAAAAAAAAAACAGAGAAACAAAATCGTACCTCAATTAGGATGACCGCCCGAGTAGAGCGGTGCGGTGGGGTGGAATAATCGATGACGATCGCGATCGATACGTACGTGACCTGCGTGCCTGCGATCCCCAACCCGCGAGCGCGAGCGTCATGCGGTGGATTATTCCATCTCCAATCGCCCGATGGCATCGCATGGCATGGCACACGTTTCGCAGAATTCGTCATCGTCATCGTTATCGTCGATCGTGCTCGCGTGACGAGGACGTGCTGTGACTTCTCACGCCCCCCAACGCGCAACGGGAAGTCAAGGTGTCCACTGTAGGCATTTTTGCAGAATACTGTAAAAGTTCAAACTCACCGCTTCAGTCGTCAACGCTTCACATTTCACCGTCCAGCAGTGTGCAGCAGCGTGTGGTGGCCTCGCCAGCGGGTTGCATGTTATGATATTTCTCATTCTTGCTCGCTGCAATATGTCACAGGTTTGTAGTGCATGTTTTTTATATGTATATGTATTATTTTGTGTGTGCTTAGCGCGCTCATCCTTGGCATGCGCGGAACTTTGACTTGGAGTGAACGGGAAGATTCCCGCGAGTCCTTTGCACTCGAAATAGTTGGTTCAAATCCAACTCACTCCACCTCTCCTTTTCAGTTTCCCTCATTAATTTCGTTTTTCACTTATATTATCTTTCATCTTTACTAAACGTTACTTGGTTGGTTTTGTTTTTCAGATCGCTGAAAATATTCGAGTGGTTAAATCAATTTTTCCACCATCATCTCGCGTTCACATTCGCGCTTCTTTGAGGTTCCTAGGTTGCTAGTTATGTTTTGCACAAGGGAATCTTTAATGCGTTTTCCGCTTTTTACTAAGTGTTGGTTCTTTGCTTTACTTTTCAGATCGGCTGTTTTGGAGAAACCCTAAATGGAGAAAATCGACCGCCTCGAGTACTTCATGAGCTTCAAGCTTCCCTTCGAGCGTGCTAGATTGATAGATTGTTTACAATCGTAGTGTTGGAACTAGAAATCGTAGGAATAGAACGTTATTTTGCGTATTGGTAGGATACGTAGAGATGAGTAGTCCCAATTGTATCCCATCGTGCCTAGCTAGCTACACTATCGTATTAATATGATTGTATTAAACATGCTCGAGTGTTCCATGCGTATGCGTGATGTGCTAGCCTTCGCATAGCATATGCATTGTGAACACACTTTATGTAAGTAGCACACATTTTCGCAATCCTCTTGTGATATTGTGCATATAGATAGGCCTCGTACACGCGCACCAGAGCTGTACCCACCATTGCGTGCATGTGTACCCTTTTCGAGTACACATGCACCTATAGCGTACTTATGCATACGTACGTACATATTGGGTACATATGTATGGGAGGCTCGTACACGCTTGGTACATGTGTACTAATAATGCACCGATATACACGTGCATATGGGGTACGCATGCACCAGTCATGTTAGTATCAATAAGTACATATGTACCTGGTCTGCGTACATGCGTACCCGGCATGTACCTCACTCAAATGTACATGCGGGGTGCATATGCACCAGTCATGTTAATATCAATAAGTACATATGCACCTGGCTTACGTACATATGTACCTGACCTGCGTACACGCATACCCGGCATGTACCTGATGCGTGGGTACATGTTGGGTACGTGCGCACCAGGCATGTTTATATCAATAAGTACATATGTACCTGGCCTAAGTACATATGTACCCACCATGTACCCCGGGTGTCCCAACGGTAACATCCAACGGTAACAAGTAACGGTAACATCCAACGGTAACCTGAGTACATATGCGGTACACATGTACCCGTACTTGCGTACATGCCGGGTACATGCGCAGGCGGCATAAGGTACATACGCGGACGCATGTACCCGTCATGTACCCGGTCGCGGGTACATGGCGGGTACGCATGCCGCGCCGCGAGCAAGTACACGTCGGGTACAAGGTAGAGTACACGTGTACCCGACATGTACCAAACCCCGTTTTTTACTGTTTTGGTACACGTCGGGTACACGTTGGGTACACGTCCCGGGTACATGTCAGGTACATATGCACTGGGGTTTCCAAAATTTGTAGGGATCACGGAGCGAAATTGGTAGTTCTGGAACAGGTTACTCCAGTAAGCCCTCAGTCGGTGAGCGTAAGCACCTGCTCGCGCTGCGTCAAAGGACACTGGTCAGCCAATCACACTGGCGATGTAAGGGAACACCTCGTCCCTGATCTTGGTTCCAGGCCTGCGTGCCAGCGGAGAAACGTTCTCCAGGACGTAGCCTGGAGGTCGTTGCTTCTGTAGCTGCTGCATCGTGGACAAAAGCCGAACCACTTCATAAAATACCTTGCTGTGCCTGCCATCCAAGCCAGTGAGCGTTCCAGCTGGAGAGAGATCCTGGCATGAAAACCCACACACCGCCATGACCCACTTCTGACCTTGAAGCGCTCCTGCTCGAATGAAATCAGCGCTCGTGGTGTCGTGTAGATCGTGAGGTAGGGCCCCAAACTCCACCGCATCGGGCGACATAAGGTCAGGATATCGCCTCAATAACGCTGTGCACCTGGCTCTGGCCACTGCCTGACTGCTTGATGATATGTCTTGATATAAGTATCGATTCACCTTTACTCCATTGCGGAGCAACTGCTGGATTTGGCACGCCGACAGTGTCATCGTCATCTGTGTCATCACCGATACGGCTCGACTACTATGACTACTTCACTGTCATCAGCGCCATCTCCGATATCGACTTCGGTAGTCAGACAGTTCGCGTTAGCATCTGTCATTTCCACACCTGACTTCCTAGGGGCTGTCATCACATTCTTTCAGCGGAAGCTATAACACATCGTATTATCTTGTGTATAGCTTCACAGTTTCACGGTTGACATATGCGAGCGTAGCACCCTGTTAGTAGTGCTTCACTGTGTGTTTGTTTTCACAGGTTTGCGCCCACCACCGGCCTTAGGAGGTGGTTATTTAAAACCGCCGAGTATGGCTGGCTAAAGCCTTTATAGGGGCTCGGGGCAGAGGATCAGGGCATGAGGTTCTAGAACGCACTAGTCGCGGAATGGGGTAGTGTGTGAGAGAGGAAAGTTTTCCGTTTGTGAGCACAATTGCTTAGGACAAAGATGGACCGGTCTAGCTAGCCGCAGTCTCCGAAGCAGAACGCGCGTCGACATCAAGCCTCACAACGCGATCGCCACCCCTCTCTCTCACCTTACCCTATTTCGCGGCTGTAAATTTTGAACCTTTGACCCTGAATTTGAAGCCCCTGCCCTTATTTCCTATAAATTGCTCGAGTGTAAATTTATTTTCTCTTGACGAGAACTTTGCAGTGTATTTTTCAGACCCTTGATTAGTGAACATTTTGAATCTTTGGTTTTCTTGACTAACGCTCGAGGACCGCAACTGTTAAAATTGCCGGCATGGCCTCGACGCCGTACCGACTGATGGCTCCAGCTAGACTGAGAGCGCACCCAGCTGGTGCATCTAAGAGGCAATTGCAGTTTGACCAGCTGGTGCCAACACCGGTTGCCGCAGTTTCGCAACAGTCAGCGCTTGAGAAGAAGTTTGATGCTGAAGCCGCGGCTTTCCTCGATGATCAACAGAAGATTGAAGCGCTCGTGAGGGGCGTTAAATCTAAGCTGTGTGGCAAAGAGGACGCCATCGACGAGTGGAGGTTTTGTGGTGACGAGTCTAATGCTCGTTCACTACTTGACTCCCTCGTTGAGGAGCTTACCTCGCGCCTCATGAGGTTTAACGAACTTTACTCACATGCTTTCCGACTGGACGACGTCACCGCCACAGTGATGCCCAACGCAAACAAACTCCTAAAGGAGTTGTTGGAGTATCTCTGTGGCGGTCCAGCGCTCGCTTCGGTTCGGGAGGCACATCGTTACTTCCCTGACGACGGCAAAGTTATTTTAACTGCCTTAGTCAGGGACATGATGCCTGACCTGGAGGATTTCGACCAAATCGACTTCATTTTTACCCCCAAGGTAGAGGTCCCGGCGGGTGTGAACCCCAAGGAGTTCATCAAAGCTTTCACTGACGCTGTCAGTAATGCTGCGACGGACTTGGGGCAACACAGCCGCCTCGACATCTCGAGGGAGGATGCGGTACGCTTATTCCTTCGTCGCACATGTCCCGTCACCTACAAACAGGTGCACGAGGACTACGCGATTGAAAAGGTCAAGAAGAAGGCAGAGCTGACCCTGGTGAGTTGTGGACTCGCGATTCAGCGGGTCTACAACACATCAGCGAAAGCGAAGCCACTGACAAACGCTTTTTACAATGATGCAGGTCACCGCCACGGTGAACCTGGCGGCCTGGACCCCAGGGGAGCTCCCGACCTACGCCCTGCCCGCCCTCGTGATGTTTATTATCCTGGACGGTCTTCCCACGCTTTTAAGGGGAAGGGGAAGAGTTTTCGCTTTGCTGCCTCCCCCTTGGCGAAGGGGGGGGAATTGGCCGCAGGGAATCCGCAGGAAGGGGAAGGGCAAAGGCAAGAAGGGCAAGGGACACAAGCGGAAGGCCCGCGTCACCTTCCACCCAGGGTCCAAACAGTTCTACGGAAACTGTTGGTCCTGCGGTGGAAGACACCGCCAGGCAGACTGTACACACATGCAGCACCTGGCGGCACACTCGATGCGCCTTGATCCCGAGGCCCTGGCCGAAGGGGCCTTCACCGATGTTCTGGCAGCGCGCTATCAGGCGGCTTACGAGCATTCGGAGGAGGCCTTCCAAACAGTCTGTTGGGAGCACGGCACACCTGACATCTGTGACTCATCGGAGTCGGTGTGCACGTACCCGGACGACGGCTCCCTGTCCTTTGCCGCCTACCTCACCCAGGGGCATGATGCTTCTCATGCACCCGCTTGGGCACCACAGGAGTGGACTGACTCGGAGTGGGATGCCTGGGAGCATGATTCCTACACTCGGGAACAACATGACGAGTGGGATCGACTTCAACAGAAGGCTTCCGCAAAATTCCAAGCCTTTTGATATGCAGGGGACGAAACGGCCTACGATGAGCAAGATCTACAGGAGCCTCTCTCCTCCCTTTCACTAGGGAGAGTTCGTTTTGGCAGCTTCGGGGTGGGTGGTGTCGATCGTGACACCACGCCAGCCCCACCGGTCGATACCCGCATGGACTCTGTCGCTACCACTGAGACACCGCTTGATCTCTCTCCGTTTTACCGTGCGGCCCCGAGCATCACATGCTCACCGTGTGACACACAGCCTGCGTCTACCCAGTCGCATCTCGACGCAGGTGTAGTGTTAGACGGGACCGCTCAGACGTTGGATCACACCGTACCGTCCTCGATTGACACACCGGACGATGTGGAGCATGGAGACACCTGTATGCACCCCGTATCAGCACTGTTCGCACACGACACACCCCTGGAGCCTGGCTCCGGGTTGTTTGCTGACCTGGTGCTTGCAGGTGACCTTCGGTTCCAGAAAATGACCGAACAACAACCCAGTGAGACTCGGGAGTCTGAGGGGGCTTGGGGGCCGAGGCCTTGGAGTCCACAGCTGGAGCCTGTGACTGGGCCGGAGCCCGGCCCTTTCGAGGAGCTTCGGCGTAGCCTTCGCGGCACTCCTCCCGACCTCACCGACAGGGAGCAGGACCACTGGGACAGGATGTGGTGTGAGGATCACACCCAGCCTACCCAGTGGCACGACACCCTACCGGCTTCGGCCGCAATGACATCGAGGGAACCGCGAGCACCACCTCCGGTAGTGCCCTTCCCTCCCAGCTCTGGCCCGTGCTCTGTCACCGCAGGAGCTGGACTGTATGCCACGGCTATGGACCTCCCTACCAGCGGACACGGGGTGTCTGCGGGGTCCGTGGTCGGGGCCTCGGACGAGCCCGACTGCCCTGAGCCCCGTGGCTCAGGGGAAGGACAGTACTCTGACCCCCGACCACCCGTCACTGGACCTACCCTGCGTAAAGGTGTAGGTAGGGGTGGTGTACCCTTCTACAGACATGCCCTCGTCTCCACACTTGTTGTCCTCGGCTTCCTAGGCTGTGCCATGGCAGATGTGAGCATGCTTGTGGGGCAGGAGGATGCCTCGGACGGACTGAGACTGCTGTCACCTGTGGGCCCACGGGGAGGGGCCCAGGGGACGGGGACGGGGATACTGTCTGATGGTGGCTTTGATGGTGGCACTGGGGATGGTAACACTGGGTACAGTGGTTCATGTGATTGGGACTGGTCAGATCTTGGGGCTGGACACAGCTCTTCTTCTGGACCTGGCTCATAAGTCTCTCACAGTGACCACAGCCAGTTCACCAGCTCTGGTATGCCGCCCGATGCCGCCTCCCAGCCAGATACAACTCTTCCGGGCAGCTATAACAACAGACAGTGAGGACCGCCGCAGGCGGACTCGACACCTCACAGCTCTGGCTCTGGCAACTATTCTGGCAATTATCATACAGTGTCTATTTCTCTTCTTTCTGGACTTTCAGTCACTCTCAGGCGACAGTGCATTGGACAGAGGTTTCGGTGGTGTCAGCTCAGCGGCCTTGCATGAGACTGGCAGTATATTTCAGACCACCTCACACCTGGCAGAGATCATGATCACCGTCGGTGGTGCCTTGGTACACATGTATTGGTGGCTCGGTTTCACCTGGACAGCACACGGCACACCACCACCTGGACTAGTTTTCACCAGTAGTCCAGTTGTCTCGGCCTATGCTTTATCACGGGACGGTGACGGCATTGTGGTAGACTCTGGTGCCACTGGCAATATCACAGGCACCGGGTCTAGGATCTCAGCTTTGGATACCTCCTCCACTATTGGTTTCTCCACAGTGATGACAGGACCTGTATCCCGGACTGACGGGACCTGCACACTACACCAATACGGTCGTGAGATGCTATCAGGGGAGATAGATGAGTATTCTATTCCTGGCTGCCACTTCAAAGAAGGCGCCAGGACCCTTCTATCTACCCGGGTTATGCTCAGACACGGCTTCAGTTCTCCGGACTTCATCAGCATGACTTACACTCACTTGGACTCAGGCAGGACGTACCGTATCATGGACAATTAGGTGGATTACCTCTGGGATGAGCCACAGAGCCCGCATACTCACCACTTCGGCTCAGCAGCTGTCAGGACCCGCACAGGAGACTCATCAGACTGGCAGTGGAGTAATAGCGAGTATACTAAATGGGCTACTACTCACGGCTCTCCTAAAGCCACAGCTAAACTTGGTACTCCAGCTTTTGATGTATGGTGACTCTCTGCCTGTTGGCGAGGGTAACAATGACGCACTCCTCGATGTCCTGCCTGACGATGGCGTCCTCCACCTTCTTGCCAGCGTTCAGCGCAGACTCCCTGCGGCGGCAGCTTTTCACATAGGCGAGGCCATCTTGCTCAGGGGTCTGCGATTTGGCCACCAGCAGGTCCGCCTCCTTCTCCTTGGTGCCCTTCATCAGAAATTTGGCCTCAAGTTCTGCAACGAAAGCCCTCAGAGCCCAGAAATAGTGAGACTCTTCAGTACCATCCTCGCCTGTAAGGCCCTTGGTCGAGGTTCCCACCTCTTCCCACTCTTCAGACGCTTCACCATCAGCATCACCATCTTGAAACTTTCTGCAGACTACCCATGTCTCCCCTGGCTGCATCTCGTGAAAAGGGGGCAGTGCACAGCGCACCGAGCCCTGGAAAGAGTCCCTCTCAGAGATGTCCTTCAAGACGTGAAACGCGTGGGAGGCCATGAGGCCATTTTTCACGTATGCAGCGCACCACCACTCGTGGGCGATCGAAGTGGCATCATCCCCTGCCAAAATCGAGGGCAGGAGATCCCATATTGACCTGTAGTCTGGCTGAGAGTTCTTGAGGGCCTGCTTTGCCTCTGGGCTGAGACCCTGGAAAGCTGCTGACCTCATGTGCCTGCGTATCCTGGACTCATGAGCTCGCTGTGCTCTTCCCACCATCTCCACAAAACGTCTAATGAAAGCTGCCCTATCCTCGTTCTTGCCACCAGTGTAGCGAAGCTTCGAGTCCACTTTGTCAAGTCCATCACTGTCCCTGCCAGGCTGATCCATGTCGTCTAAGCTATCGAGTGCAAAAAGAAAATTGCTGGTTGTGGGCACTGAAGCTGTCACTCCTCTTCTAAGTGTTGCGCTTGTTGTTGTTGTTGTTGCTGCCGCCGCCGCTGCTGCTGCTGCTGCTGATACTGGTGTCGAGGGACTGGATTCTGGAGCCGACCCCTCTGTGCTCATATAGCCAGTGATTCGCCTCTGAGTGCTCCTCTCCCGAGCCAATCGCCGTGCCTCCCGTTCTGCGGACTGGACAGCGGCGGCGCTCAACTCTGCCTCACCCTCCGTGGTCAAGTGCTATGTCAATGCGCGACAAGTGGGGCGAAGGAGGTATGCCTTCTCTCAACGTGAAGCTCGTTTACCAGTAGAATGCAGGCTTAATTCAGGCTGGTTTAGGCCAGTGCACTGAGTGCCCCTGGATTCACACCGTTCTGAACAAGGAGAAGGGTGAAACGCGTGCGACCAGCACAGGCCCAAGGGCGTAATAATATGCCTCGATACTCTAGATCAGCGGCGAATGCAGGATATTCGTGCGAAAAGGGCTCAAGGCTAAGCCAGTGTGCTGAGCACCCCTGGATTCGCAAAGCCACTGCCCATCAGGAGCACAGAAGTTGTCATGAAGCTCGTTGTCAGCCAAGATACCAGAAGCAAACGTCACTACGCAGGGCTCAAGCTAAGCCAGTGTGCTGAGCACCCCTGAATTCGCAACGCCACTGCTCATCAAGAGTCCAACAGTTGTCATGAAGGCTCGTGGCTAACCAAGATAACCAGGAGTGAAGGTCGCTATGCAGGGCTAAAAGCTAAGCCAGTGTGCTGAGCACCCTTGGATTCGCAACGCCACTGCTCATCAAGAAGGTAAACGGCGTCATAGGGGCCTCACCGAAGGTCACAAGTTGCCAAGAGCCGTAAGAGGACTAAGAAAGTGTCAACGGTTAATCCACAGGTATTTTAAAGATAACCACGAACGGTGCTCCAAGCTGAGCCAGTGCGCAGAGTACGCCTGGATTCACCAAACACCGTTGCCAGAGCAGTATGTAATATGTGAAGTTGACCCACTCGTTGCCTTCCGGGCTGATGCCGTTGCTAATTACCTTCTGGTGACACACTTGCTTAGAGCTTAGGCCAGTACACCACGGGTGTCCCTGGATTCGCCGTCAGACAAGGTGGCCACGCCAGAGAAACCGCAGGATAAGAGACCACTCATTAAGGTAGTAATTCACTGCTGATTCGCTTCTAATTAGTCAGCCCAGGCGGATGCCGCTGCTGATTAGCTTCTAGTGACACACACTTGCTTAAAGTTAGGCCAGTACACCATGGGTGTCCCTGGATTCACCGTCGGACAAGGTGGTCAAACTAGAGGAACCGCAGGATAAGAAACTACTCATTAAGGTGGTCATTCACTGCTGATTTGCTCTGTTGCTGTCGTTGTCCAAGCTGGTAAAAAAGGTTATCGAGGAATAGAAAAGTGCTGCAAAATGGGGAATAGAAATTTCGATCTGTTTTTGGGGAATAGATTATATGTCACATGCCATCGAGCCATGCCATCTATCGTTTCGGTTTGTACTACAGTATGAACTATCACTCGGTACCCCGGAGGTTCCCCGGAGGAGGCGCAAGCGGTTCAGCGTGTGCAATATTTTGCGTCTGGCACACCCCCTTCTTCAAAACAATTTTTTGCATGTAGCATGAAGCATAATTTTTTCCACCATTCGATTCTAAAGCGTTTGTATTCATTAGGTGAATACCTTTCGTTTGAGCTATCGATTGGCCCCATCCGCAACCGCATCAGCTTAGCCTTCGCGACTGCAAGCTAAGTTGGTGCGGTGTGAGATGGTTTCAACCACTTGCGGCTTTGCATAATAGGGGTTTTCGTGAGAATCTTCTCACGAAACTTGGCAGTGATATTGTTCATATCAATATCAGTGCACCCTCAAGAGCATATGGCAAGCCGTTGAGTATATTAAAGACGGCCGCGTGCTGGCATGATGCCTTTTGGGTTTGAAACCCAAACCCAAGCATGCCAAACAGCGAAGGGCTTCCCGTGAGTTCCAGCGCACGTAACCTTGCAAAATATATTGATAAGATGCATATATTTCACTTTTCTGAAGTGCAAGTTTTGCGATAGCTTGTGCGCGAAGTTAACATATCATTTCTTTGACCCAGATTTATGAGTTTGTATATCACGCTAAAATCTGTGTCAAAGAAATAGTAATACCATTTTGTGCACAGACTTTCTTAGACCTTGTGCTTCGAATATATCAAAGATAAATATCTTGGCAATATTTCTACGCAGTTACGTGCGCTAGAACGCACGGGAAGCCCTTCGCTGTTTAGCATGTATTGGGTTTGGAAACATTCGAACCCAAGCCCAATAGATCTGCCAAAGAAATAAATTGATGGTTTTGCCAACAAGTTATCTCAAACCTTGTGCTTCTGAGAACTGAAAGATATGTGTCTTGTAAAAATTTGTGCATAGTTTCGCGCGCTATAACGCACGGGAATTGCTTTTTCAGTTTGGCATGTATTGGGTTTGGGTAAACTCGAACACAAACCCAATAAATCTCCAAAGAAATAAATTGATGGCTTCGTGCACAAGGCTTTTGAGGCCTTGGGCCTTTGGCAACTAAAAGATATATATCTTAGTAATACTTTTGCAAAGTTACGGGCGCTGGAACTCACGGGAAGCCCTTTGCTGTTTGGCATGTTTGGGTTTGGGTTTGCATGTGTAGCACGCGTTTTGCGCATAGCTTACATCAGAGGTTGTGCGTTTGAGGGTGCACCAATATTGCTGTTAGCAATATTGGTGCCAAGTATCGTGCGCTAGAACGCACGAGAACCCCTCCGCTGTTTGAGTTTTGATGCGATGTGCATGAAAGTTATAAGGGCCTCTCAGCTTAGCTCGCAGTCGCGACTGCAAACTGAGCTGATGCGGCCACGGCTCAGTCAAGAGCTCAAAAAACTCCTACCTAAGAGTCTAAATGATATATCTTTGTGCATTACGAACGTTGGAAAATGTTTTCCCAATCTAATTTACTCGCAAACAGTGTGGGCAATCATACGTGCAGTGAAATATTCACGGCCGTGAATTTAATATTCACGGCCGTGAATTCCAGATTCGGGAGGGCGTAAACCGTACGTTTATGTGAGAACTGAAGTCGGCTTGGTTGCAAAGACCTGTCTGGTATTTTCTACAAGTATTTTCAGACGTTCCCAAAGTGACCAAAAACCGAACGATCGGCGATCGAACGGTTTTTGGTCACTTTGGGAGTGAGATCGTGAGTTTAGGCTTGGTGACAACACGAGAAACAACACTGAGTATTTTCAGACGCGTTCCCAAAGTGACCAAAAACCGAACGATTGGCGATCGAACGGTTTTTGGTCACTTCGGGAGTAAGATCGCGAGTTTAGGCTTGGTGACAACACTGAGTATTTTCAGACGCGTTCCCAAAGTGACCAAAAACCGTTCGATCGCCGATCGAACGGTTTTTGGTCACTTTGGGAGTGAGATCGTGAGTTTCTAAGGCTTGGTGACAACACGCGAGACAACACTCAGTGTTTAAGTATTACCAGTGTTTAAGTATTACCGTCTGAAAATACTTGGAGAAAATACTCACTGTTTGATTTGTTAAATATGCAATTTTAACTAAAGGCGGAAGGCTTTCTCTCCGGGAGTGTGCCCCTGTCCAGCGAAATAAAGATCTCTAAGATTGTATACTAATCTGAGTAATCTTTTGCTTCAAAATATTATCACATATTCCTACTTAGTATGATGTGGGTACCCGTTTCGCAAAGAAGATGAAACCCCATAGTAGCGCAACTATTGCGGGTTTCAAATTCCTTAAATTCCACCCGCTTCCGCCAAATGAACGCGTCATCCCACAACGAGATGTGTGGTTGACCGTTCAGTTTGTGCAATTTGTTTAGGGAAAACAACGCATACGAAATACTATTTTTGCTAACGCTTCCCTCATCCGTTGCCCAGGCTCTCTTGCAAACGAGCGCGCGAATGAGGGAAGAAACGCCTAGCGGAAACGTGGACGCGGTTGACATCCGCGTTTCCGCTAGAGGTGAAATTGCACTGCCAAACGGTCAGTATGTGTTTATTATGCTTATATGATATGCGTGATATGTTCATGCTGTGCAGGATGCGTCCCTGTTGGGCGTGAGTCGAGTTGGCTGGCTCGAATCACGCCCATTACCCCCCTCTCAAGACCCGTCCAGCATCCTAGATTCCGAACGGATCTTGCTTCCAACCCTTTCTAATTTAAGCAGAATTGCCTGCACACTCGGTATCGTGGTCAGGAACTCGCGTAGCATTACGTATCTCGTTCGATGAAAGCCACGTACGGTACCTGGTTCACTGAAAGCCCCGTATCTGGTTCAACGAAAGCCACGTATCTGGTTCAACGAAAGCCCTGTATCTAGTTCAATGAAAGCCCCGTATCTGGTTCAATGAAAGCCCCGCAATCTTGCTTGCGCAAAAAAAGTTGTTCCTAACACCTATTATATATGTAGTCAACTGTACAAGGGAACCGTGGAAAGCAAGGGCAACGCACCTTTCATTTTTGATGGAGAATCTTTTACCCTGTCCTTTTTCTTGATTAGAGGACAATAAAATGCATACCATCAGTGTGTTCAACAGTACATCGATACCCGCCGTTGTCGCAAGAAAGGCACACCCTGCCGTACTTTTTCGGAGGCTTCCTCATGCGGTTTGCAATAACCAAGTGAACCGAGGTGGGGTGGGGGCAAAATAATTCAAACGGTGATATTAGACGCATATGCATGTGTCACAAACCTATTCCCCAAAAACAGATCGAAATTTCTATTCCCCATTTTGCACTTTTCTATTCCTAAATCATTATGCTACCTCCAAGCTGATGCCGCTGTTAATTAGCTCTTAGTGACACACACTTGCTTAAAGTTAGGCCAGTACACCATGGGTGTCCCTGGATTCACGGTCAGACAAGGTGGTCAGGCTGGGGGAAGCACAAGATAATATCCCACTCATCAAGGTGGTGATTTATTGCTGATTCGCCGCCGCCGCCGCTGTCCAAGCTGATGCCGTTGTTGATTAACTTCTAGTAGCACACTTGCTTAAAGTTAAGCCAGTACACCGTGGGTGTCCCTGGATTCACTGTTAAACAAGGTGGTCAGGCTAGAGATATTGCAGGATAATAACCCACTCATTAAGTAGTAATTCACTGCTGATCCGCCGTCGCCGCCACTAGGAGCCTTTTTCCGTGCAAGCACCGCCAAGTATAAAAAAAGAAAGCGGGTCCGCCAGTACACCGTGGGTGTCCCTGGAGTCGCCTGTCTCCCGAATCTGCTGTTCTCAACTGCTGTGCACTTGTCGCCAAAGAGCCTCTTACTTCTGAATTCGTATCGAAATAAAAAGCCGCTCCGCGCAGGACATTATTGTTTTGTAAAAAGATAGAAACAACAGTAAAATATATTCATCAAAAGATCAACAGAATAACCAAAAGTACGAATTATTGTACAAAACTGTGAGCGGAACTGTCTTAGCGGTCTAGCACTGGCACGCGAACAGCCACCTAGCACTTGCGAAGGCAAAACAATAATGAGTCCTCTAGTCCTGACCTGCGGTCAAAGCTTACTTATATCTCGAGTCATTGTCACATCTGCAAAAACTGTAACAGGCTTCCGCCCTGAAATCTTCATCTGCCAATAGAAAGTCACTATTCTATGCCAGCTTTAATAATGTTACCGTTTACCGTCTTCTGACCGACACGTTAGTGGCAAACTTGTAACTGTCATATCCTCTTATCACTTCGCGGTCACCTGGCGATGACAATATCTTCTTCACCAAGTCGGTTTCTCTCGAGCAGTCATTCCGCGCGAGATCTGTCATACTCGTCATATGTGTCACGCCTGTCACTAGCTGGACAAACCCGGCACGGTACCATGGGAAGCCGGCGTTTGTTACAAGAACTCAGCGTGGCGAATTGGCTGGAACAAATTAGAATTTAGAAACAGATTTGTGAGAAGTTGTTGTTTCTTGCAAAGATCCAGTGTACATTATATGATGCGGTTGGATGATGAATTGCGCTATTCCCCGCGTCGAGATTCTTCTACCGACGGTATACAACTACTAGACACGCTTCTTCCCATATATAACGCATATATCCGCCCATTTCGATCATGAATTACCGCCCGCCATCGGACCAATCCGCGCGCGCGTATGAGCTTACCTCGCACACCATTTTATGCAAATATAACTCATGTAAGCTGACGTAACTGGTGTCTCTAAACACGCAAGTCATGTCGCACAATAGCATCCCGCGGTCCGCGGGATGGGCGTGAGCGAATCTGCGGTTAATGAAGCCGCGCTTGGCCTCGAGATATTGCTATGCACTTTTTTAACCTGCTATTCGAGATCAGTTGTGCAAGAAACTTGTGTTTATCTTATCTAAGTTGTGCACAATGAACACACTACTGGGCACCGGTTACCGTAATACTCTTTACCCGCTCGGAAGTGTGAAGCATGTCATTGGAATAAGTGTATCTGACTGCTGAGATCGTTATCGAACGATTCATATTTACTACCGAGCAATCGTCGGGAAGTGTTCGGAGGTTTCAGATCAAATCCGCCCTGTCATTCTTAAGGCGTGACATCTGAACGAGCATCTCTGCTCAACGCGCTCACACTCTCGATACGTGACTGGTATCACCCCGACACGGTTTTCTCCAAATAGAATGCTATCGGCAAGGTCATTCGTTGTTCAACAGATTGGACTGAAAAGTTTTGCACCCTATTCCTCAGGTTTCAGAGCAAATCAGACTCTGTAACCTACCGTACACAAAGCAGCTTGAAGGTACGATGTTGTGGTACGGAGAGCATTTGATCTGTAATCGTGCAAGCATTTTGACCTCGGAGAATAAACTACAGCCAACGGTGGCTGATTATGCGCCCTACAAAACAAACGGTATCCATTTCTCTTCTTCGCTTTTTCTACATCAGCTTCTATAGGCAATTCTTCAATACGCTATCTTTGGTCAATAAAATCGATTAAAGAGGCGCTGTAGCACATTATTCTCAGACACTTTGAAAGTCAGGTTTCCTGCCATGCCAATCTAGGAACAAGCGCCCACAGCGACACAGCAAAATGGAACCTGGTTGGGAGTGATTTCCCTGCAAAAAAGCCATCAAGTGTATTGAATACCCAAGCAACCTTGGTGAAGAAATGGCAGAACGTATTCTCAATCTTCTCGTTGAAGAAGCTGGGGGAAACAGTGGTCAGGAGAGAGGCACAACTGCCTCTCTTACCACGGACTTTGCCCCTGATACCGGGCCCATTTCCTTGCTGTTAGGAGCTATGGGCTCCACAGTAATGTCTTCTGCCGGCATAGCATCCTCCTGTGGGGCCGTTTTAGTTCGCCTGAAACATGATGTGAGAGGCAGGCACCCTCTGTCCTTTGGACTTTCATCAACACCGTCATCGGCTGCAAGCCATGCAATGATCGGCTTCTTGTCTTCCTTCAGGCTCTCGTCCCAAGCCATCTCCCGCGCTGCAAGCAGCTGGCCTAGTGGGGTGACACGTTTATTGAGCGCCGCCACCTTCTCTTCACTCAGGTTCGGCTGCTGCCGCATCCGTGCTCTCCAGTGCTGCTGAATCACCGTACTTGCCAAGATCTCTGCATAAGATTTCATGTGCACTTTGAGACCCCGCTGAGGCCCTGTATCTATGTACAGCTCGGTGCTCAGCTTGCCATTTATTGCGGTGGATGGGGATTGCGCTCGATTCTGGCTCGATTCGGGGCGGATGCCCTCTGCACTACTGATCGATTCCCTACTGGTGCTCGAGGAAAACATCTCACGCAACTCTGTTATCGCTCGTCCTGAAAATCCTCGGCTAATGGGTCTGTTTTGTCCATCTGCACAGTCCAATACAGTCTCAAGTCACGGCCCATCCTCAGGATGCTGCAATGGTACAAACAGAGTACACGTATGCTGGTCAGCACTCAAGTAGGGCAAAGCGACACTACACTGCAACCACTAGGGCAAAGCGACAGTGCAACCACTAGGGCGGCGCTGTGGCTCAAGTAGGGCAAAGCGACACTGCAACCACTAGGGCGGCGCTATGGC